>VWRL01001713.1:0-25000 GCA_011833715.1 Carcinoscorpius rotundicauda | reverse complement strand
ATCAAACACAGTTGCAATAAGTTTCAGCCTGTCTACGTTGTGCAGTTGCAAGCTAGTAAACGAGGATCTGAAGTAGACGAAAATTAATAAACCAAAAGTTCGCAAGCTTTCGGGCACATCTCAAACTCCCCAGGAGAAATATGGCGGAAAAAATTGGAATTATATAAGTTTCGTTTAAAAACATACATATGAAGTTTCCGATACAACCTAAATAGCTTTCTATGCCTTTAATTTACTTAAGTTTGCTATGGTACGCTGAAGTTCGTGTAACGAAGCAATATTCTTAGAAACTTTAAATCACAGTAAGGACTACCTGATGACAGTAAATTCAGTCAGTATATATCAATAATGCCACATTCTCGGCATCGTTAAGTAGTATTAAGGTCTACCTTATGATAATAAATTCTATATGTATCAATAAAGACACAATCTCATCGTTATTATGTGGTATTAAGGTCTGGTAGTAACGTCTTTGTTAATTAATCAAGTGCGAGCGTTTTTGCTTCTGATACTTGAAATCTCTGTTGATAGCCCTAACGCAAAAAAGTGCGGGAAACATGTTATTGTGAATTTCCCACTGTCTTGTGAGGGGCGTGTTGGAAATATGTTTTGCCGAGGTGAAAAACAAACGTATCTAATAATTCACAAGTTCTTTAAGTATTTTAATTCGTATTATATTCTGATTAAAAAACAAAAAATTTCAATATTTCCAATTATTAGTAATTCGTTTTAAAACATTTAACTAAAACTGTCTTTAACACAAACATAGTTTATCATAAACAAACAGCAAATTGCACTGCGGTATGTGTGCCAACCTACATCACTAGCTTTCGGGGTTTGATACCCGTGCTGCGCAGAGTACAGTATTCCATTGTGTAACTTTGCGTTTAATATAAAAGAAATAAAGAAATTCGAATTATTATCAGACTGGTGTCAGATTTAACAGTTAACTCTAATATTGAAAAAAAAACAATACTAAAGAAACTTTTATTTATTCTGCGCATGCATGTATGTTACACCACGTTTTTCTGGAAAACAACAACAACAACAAAGCAATTCCAAAGTAAATACTGGAAAAGCGAAAACAGAACTCCTTGAACATTACTTGTCCCTCAACAGGATTCGTACTTGTTTATGTGGATTTCAAGTAACTGTGGCAAATTTGCTGCACTATTTATTTTCTCGCAATGTTATAGAGGCTGCTCTCTGTGAAAATCAGGTGAAGAAAGGTAGTTTTGCTTTTAGATGCGATAAACGTGCGTTTTATATAATGTATGTGTGTATATATGTACGTTTTCTTATAGGAAAATCAGATCGGACTATCTGCTGAGTCTACCGAGAGGAATAAAACTCTTGATTTTAGTGTTGTTAATCTGTAGACTTACCTCTGTACCAGCGGGGTCCCGTTTTAAGAAAAGACTATAAACTCGAGAATTTTTAACTTCACATTTATATATATATATATATATATGTATGTATATGTATATTGCTGTTTGGAAATTCGAATACCAGAAATGATTATAAGCTATATAAAAGCTAAGGTAATTTACATTCAATATAAGATTTTACTGTACTGTGTGAAAACATGTTTATTGTGTGATATTTGTTAATGTTAAAAAGATACCTCGACTTTGTGATAAAGATAAGCCTACTTAAAGTGAAATTGTATCTCAATACAGATGGTATAGGTACTGAAACTTTCACTAAAATGTAACAGAGATCAACGTTTCGACTATCTTAGGTCATTTTAAAATCACCCACACTGTATTATACATTTTCCCTGAAACTCAGCATACGAAACAAAACAATAACTCAATATATTAAGAAAGCAAATTAACACAGCCACAAAACTATGTTCACCCGATAAAATTAACGATGAAATCAACAAAATAAAACAACACTTCATCACAATCAACAAATTTCCTCAAAAACCGTTGAAAATATTATACGCACACACCTAGACCAACATCAAACAAACAACAATAAATCCCAAGAAACAAATTACAATACCTCATTTTGCTGCATCCCGCATGCTACCGACATCAGCGAATAATAACCAACATCTGGGAAAAACTTAAAATACAATATTCCAGTAAACACCAAATTTATTCAAAATTCAGATTCAAAGCTAATGTCTATACTGTATAAAAACTACACAAACAAACACAACACCAACATTGTTCATCAAATACAATGCAACAACTGTCACAACTTCGGAGAAGCAAGCAGAAAAATGGAAACTAGGTTAAAAAAACAGCAACAACAAAAACACGTTTTTAAACATTGCAAATCAAATAAACACAACATAACCATAAAAACACCCAGATATTAAGTTGGGAAACAAATATAAAGAAACACACGATCAAGGCAGCTCTACTCATACAACAACTAAACCCAAAATAAACCAATCTTCATACCAATACTGACATCCAACTGCAGCGCCCCTACATTCACGTACCTGTTTATTCTCTCGTCTCTGAAACGTGTGTCTGTCAACAGTAACATTAAAACTCTCTCTTTTTTTTAACCTGAAGGTGATCTAGGAAGGTCGAAATGTTGTTCTATCCTTATCAGTAAAAGTGTTTATACCCATACCAGCCGTTTTGAGATCCAAAATGTCAAATTGTTGAATTTCACACATATATGCAAAAACGGCTCGTTTGGGTTCAGAAAATATTTTACATAGAAGAGCGAACAACATTTCGACCTTCTTCGGTGATCGTCAGGTTCACAAAGAAAGAGGTAACTGACCGGAAGCTGACAACATGTTTGAAAGGAGTTGTGTAACTGAGTGTCGGAATGTAGAGGGCGATGTTGGATGTTTGAATATATAATTTTATTTATTTTATATTAATTTAGATATAAAAGTGTTCCTTTATATTGGTTTATTTTGGGTTTAAGTTGTTGTATAAGTAAGGCTTCTTTAATTTTGCATTTGTTTGTCTTTGTTTATTTATTTAGTATTTGAGTGTTTTCTATGGTTGTGTTTATTTGACTTGCAGTGTTCGAAAACGTGTGAAGGTGACTTTTCATGTTCTTTGAATCTGGTTTCCATTTTTCTACTTGTTTCTCCAATATAGAAGTCGTGGCAGTTATCACATTGTATTTTATAAATAATGTTGCATAAGTAAGGCTTCTTTAATTTTGCGTTTGTTTATGTTTGTTTCTTTATTTAGTATTCGAGTGTTTTCTGTGGTTATGTTGTGTTTATTTGACTTGCAATGTTCGAAAACGTGTGAAGGTGACTTTTCATGTTCTTTGAATCTGGTTTCCATTTTTCTACTTGTTTCTCCAATATAGAAGTCGTGGCAGTTATCACATTGTATTTTATAAATAATGTTGGTGTGGTGTTTGTCAGTGTAGTTTTTACATCGTATAGATCTCAGTTTTGTGCCTGGTTTTTAAATAAATTTGGTATTAACTGGAATGTCATATTTTGTTACTAGTCTTTGCCAAATGTTGGTTATTTGTCTTCTTATGTCAGGAATATTTAGTATGCAGCAGTATATGGTTTCGTGATTTTTTGATTCGTGAGATATATTTACTTTTGTTGGTTGATTTTGCTTTCTGTCTAGGTGTGTGCGTATAATTTTTTCTACGGTTTGTGGAGGAAACTTATTGATGTTGATGAAGTATTGTTTTATTTTGCCTAATTCATCGTTAATTTTATCTGGTGAGCATAGTTTTGTGGCTGTGTTTATTTGCTTTCTTAATATGTTGAGTTGAAAAACAGGTTGCCTGTTCGGTTCTATGCTGTTAAATGTTTCCATAATTGAAAGACCTCCATTTTTAACAATTGGTTGTGAAAAACGGTTTCTTTACTAGAGTATTTGCTGTTGTACTTTTATACATACTTTATGTACTTGCATTTGTGTATGGTTTGCCCACTGGGTGTTTTGTTGTTGGATTTTATATTTCTGATTGGAACTTGCTGTGATCAAAAGCATAGTCCTACATTTTGCACATGCTGTTGGCATTTGTTTTGTCAACTAGTCCATCAGACTTGTTGTTAGGTGTTACACTGTTGTCAGATATTTACTGTACCAAGTGGTTTATTTATTGGGCTGTTGAATTTTATCTAACAGTTAGACACTTGCTGTACTAAGTAGTTTGCCTATCAGCCTGTTTGATGTTAGATTTTATTTACATGTTAGATATTTACTGTGCCAAGTATGTTTTTTACTGGACTGTTTGCTTCTGGGTGTCAAATGTTCTTTAGGGATTTGTTATGCTGGGTAATTACTCAATTGGTTTGATAGATTTTATACATTAAGTCGGTATGTTTGCTTAATCAAACAGTTTACCTACCAGGCTATTTGATGTTAAATTTTACATGTTTGGTAGATATTTGCTGTGTAAAATAGTTTATTTCTACCAAGCTATTTGCTATTAAATTTTTATACACCCAGGAGTTTTTTTTGGTTGATTGAGCAGTTTTTTTCTAACCTTTAAAAGCGAATTATGAATAGTGATTTATACATCTTTCTATAGTGACATGTTTTTAGCCACAGCATAGTGACTGATAGTAGAATTTTGAGTTTCTTATTTGTTTTGTCAAGTACAAAATTTTAGCTTGTAGCTTTAGCATCTGTTGTTCAATATGAGATCAAAGTATACTTTTGGTTTCAGGAGGACAAACCCTTTCAATTGATGTATTTGTAGATTAATTTATTCTAATCCTGCATGATGAGTAATAAAATTGAACTTGAGTATACATATGTTTCATGCTTGATATTACTGGTGCACAAAAATATAGCTTACAGAAATGGGAAAAAATGGTTTCTTAGATTAATTTACTCTAATTCTGCCTGAAGAAATTTCAAGTGCCATGGCTGTTGAGGATGCCCTCTTGTTGTTGGTTACCAAAGATTACTTTTTTGTAGCAAAATGTAATATTTAATGTAAGAACCTTCATAAGATGTTTTTGAAAACATTCAACTTGTATTTAGTGAACTTTCAACTATTAATTTACTTTGTTTTGGACACGTGGAGAATACAAGTATTATCAAAGGATTTTCTTATGTGGACTGTATTCAGTGGACTAAAGAAGTTATGTAACTTGTGTTATGTAAATGTAGTGTAAATATTTTGTAAACGACAACATGTCGTGTTGTGTTTAAATTTTCATTTCTATTATTCATTTTTCCATATTTATATTATTGTTTTGAAGTTTAAACTAAAATATGTTGTTATTTATTTAGGGTAACATTTAGAACTTTCTTGAATTAAGTAGACCAATCATATGTTTGTAAATGAAGTGCTGGTGACTACGTGTCTAGACGTGTAGTCTCGTGCAAGAACGGACATGCATGGATTGCTTTAGAGACCTGTAGAATTTTCGCGGTCTTTCGGGGAGTTTAGGCCTACAATATATAAACAGACGAAGATGCGACAGACAAGAGAGAGATTCAGACATCAGTTATTATTCGAAGAGAAAGAAGAGAGTCAGTTATTTGAGAAAGATTAAGTGTTTGCTGTGATTTTTGACTAAAGTTAGATCTACGGAAGATGTTATTTTATTTCAACAATCTCTACGATTCATCTGAATTACTGCTTGTACTGAGAGTCGGCGAATTTATTGACTGTGAACTGTTTCTGAACTTCTTCATTTAAGCTTCGGAATTTCTTCGTGGGACCAAATTCACACCCTAGACTGGAATTTGAGACTTTCATTTTATATCATTATATTAGATACAGGCCAGTACCATTTTGTATTGTGATTAATTTTGAAGTTTGAAACTAGTATTATTTTGTTTTGTAATTAATTTCGAATGTTGTAACTTAATATCTGTCACTGTTATTATATAATTTATGTTATATCTGTTATATTTGTTAATAGTTTAGTGTAATAAATTATACAAGCTGTTATCTGCGTTTTTCTGTTGCGTTTAGTCTACGAAGAACATAAAACATAAAAAATACGTAACACTTGCCACTTGGAAACACAACAAGATTGGTCTTTTACGTTAATTCTAATTTTTTTGTTATATTTTTGATATATTTCAAAAAATGTATTTTTGACTTCACTGGAAGCTGGTGAACGTTATTGGTTTTAATTGGTGAATGTATTGTTCATTCACTTGTATGAACATAAGTTCAATGTCTCTGTAAAATGTTTTTTTAAACAGCTGCTACACAAATTACTACATGAACATAATGAATACATTTTATATATTAATTGGTCCAAATGCTATATCTTTGTGTTATATTTGATACATTAGATAATGTTTTTAACTGACCTTATTCTTTTAACATTGTGATTTAATATAGGGTCCTTAGCCTAACTATTTTTATATACATGAAGACTGACTGATGGTTAATTATTACAAAGAGACATAAAACGACCTAGTAAATTGCTGTTACATAGTGATTTTCATTATCTGGTATTATAAATAATAATTTCATCAAAAAGAATCAGTGATATATTTCAAAACAAGAAATAGATGTGTTTGAACATTACTATAAAATTTTGCATAATTATTCTCTGGATGTCGAAACAAGTCAACCAAGTACCCACAACTGTAATTTTATGAGATATCCAAAGAATTGTTAAAAGCATTTTATGTGTTTATTTTAGAAATGGCTTGTTAAGTTTTTATGTTTTAAAAATCCTGAATTAACTCATGAATATTCTTCACCACAGAACAGTTCAGGTTCCAGTAATAGTTACAGCTGTAATCTAATGTAACAATGAATTTCCTACAATCAATAACATGCAGTGTATAAATTAACATTGAAACTTAAAACAGTTATTTAAATATTTAATATAATTACATTTAATTCTAAGTTTATTAAACATACCTTTACAGAAATAGGTACACTTTTAGTAAACATACTGTATACGAAAGAAATTTTGAATTTTTAAGAAAGTATTTCTAATAAATATTTGTCTTCAAATTTGGTCAGCCTCATGCACATTTGAATTAGACTGGGTACGTAACTTCTGAAACATTCTAAATTATTATAAAAGACATTTATGACTAAACCTTTATTTTATCTGCTGTTTTCTCAACCATAATACCATATGAACTTGGTTCCTTTGACCAACCTTGCAACCACAACAAGAAATGAAATAAGTTAAAGTTACCCTTTTTTTTTCTTTTGAATGACTATAGATTGTTATGGAAAATTGTAATCAGGCTTGTATAGTAAACACTCGTTATCATTGAATTTTATCACTTTATCGTTCTTTGAACTGTTTTGCAACTAACCCTGCTTAACAAAATGAGATACCACTCAGCAAAGACATGACTCAAGCTAAGGTAAACCATTGACATATATAATTGAAGCACAGCTTTTTTGCTTATCCTGGTTTTATTTTGTTTTCTATTGAATTCTTGTTTTAGTACATAGCTTGCAATGCTCCAGTTTTATTGCTTAGATGTGGGCCATGTACTTTTGTTTTTGGCATTTGAAGGTTGATAAAAAGTTACTCATAATTTTGACATGATTGAGGTTAGCACTTTACTGAATTTCAAATATTCAACTTTAGAACAGAAAATATCAACATACACAAATATTACAATGTCCTTTAACTATTATAATTTAACAGTCCTTTGGAATAAACTATAAGTGCTTTAAAAACATGAACAAACCATATTTAAGGTAAATGCAGTGATATCGTCTGTGACTCTGTAGATTGAATAATTCAAACACAATTACCTCAACGAAACAACACTATACATTATGCAGTAAATTTTAACTGCAGTAAATATTAATGCGGTTAATAATGTTGTAGTAAACATTATTTTTGTAAAAGACAGGATATGATAGATGGGTTTGACTTGATGATTTATATTTCTGTATATAAAGATGACTGGAAGCTTTAAAATTGTCTCAAATATATATTTAGCAGAAATTTTTAATTTTTATGAAATAAATGGAGCTCAGATAGGGCTTGAGAATGTTTAAATGAGCAATTTTGAGCAAACCAGTGTCTTGTGATACATAGGAGCAAAGGTTAAGTGTTTATTTAAATATTTGCTTTTGAAATTGAGAAATTAAATGTTTTGTAAATTTAACATTTAACTTATTAACTAATGGTTGGACACCACATTTATTAATGTAAATTGATAATAATGTTTTGAATTAAATTTTGAATGTAACTCTGTAAAACCTCATGATATGTGAAATCAACCTATACACATAGGCTCAAAACTGTAACAAATATATTGTTATAATACTAAGTATTAAGTGGAGTGTTACAAATACACACATTAAACTAAAAATAGTCATTTTAAATAATGAGTAGGACTGTAACTTTCATGGAAAAACCTAGCTGAAGTCTCTCAGTTTGTATTATGTACATCAAGCAAGTCTAAATTCAGTGTGAAAACTTGATGTGTGAGTATTTATCGTGCCTTATAGATTGAAGTTAAAATTTAGGCTATATCTTGATGTTTATTTGGCATAAAAGGCAATCAAAATAAAACTTATCACTTTCATATTATTATTTTGTATCGTGTTGGTCAACTGCACTTTTCACAGCCCTTTACAGTGTTGTGTGTTCAAAATTTAGATAATTTATGGTATTAATGGATATAAAAGTGTGATGTCAAAACATAGTTAGTAAATGAAATATGAACAATATACAAGTTTTAAGTTCTTATTCTCATAAAGAAATATTTAAAAAATAAGGGAATATTACTTTCAATAACTACTTTTATTTTGTGTATCACAGTTCTTTTGTTTGTTTGTAATACCAACCAAAGAACTTTGAATTTTAAAATAATTGATTGTAGCATATCTACTTCTTTCAAGTCAAAAACAGAATACATCTGAACTTTCTAACGTTCTACAGAGAAATATTGAAGGTGGTAAATGAATAGAAGGAGTGGTTGTATTAAGATTTAAGATTTCTACCTGTATAGAAAGTAGTTGTGACAGTTTTTTCTTGTATTTCTGATAAAGTTCAATTAAACTTTCTTATTTTTCACAGGATATTTTTATTCATTTACAGCTACTATCCTGGTAATTATCACATAATCCTGAATGTTTAAATTACATTGATTTCAATATTAAAGAAAGAGACCCAGTTGGAATCTTGTGTGTTTATTACTGAACACAAGCTGACAATTGTCTTGTTTAATTGCATATAGCAGGTAGTTGTATTTGTTGTGAGAATATGTTATTATCTTGTAATGTTTTACATTTATTATTTACCCTTGAAACATGTTACAAGAGTGATTACATTAAACATTTGTAAACACATAATTTTTCAAATTTTGTTAAAAGTTATAGATCCAAACCCTGAGAAATTGTTTTTAAGGACAGAGACAGATTCAAGATGTTGAAAGGTTACAACTAGATCTTAAATAGCACTGGTGATAAATTTATAGTCGCTCATTTGAGTTGTGATAAGTGGTTTGAAATACTTTGTCCTTATTTCTGTTAATATTGAGGTGATTTATATGAAAATAACAGTTAATGATACACATTTCAAATTCATATTTACAAAAAAAATGATAAACTCTACACTTCATGTCTTCAGTTATTAATACCTTCACTTATACTGATGTAGCACTTGTATTTTTGCTCATCTTAAACATCAACAAAGTAAAAAATCATCTAACAAGTAATCTAACTTCAAAACTATGAAAAAATGATTTTGTAACAATGTTATAAAAGTGTAGACAAATTGTTAGTGCTTGAAAAAATCCAAGCCTTGAAAATTTACTCTTTCAATGTTTAATTAAAGTTCATGTTCTATTTGTTTATAAATAATTAGTTACAATGGTAAATACTTATTTTTCACATGTACATTATGTTTATCTTTACCATGTATTTGTTCATTAAATCACATTATTTTTTATAATATTAAGAAATAGAGGAATGTGAAGGTGATGATTTTCTTCTGGAGATGTCTCCTGTTGTCGTCCCCGATTCTTAAAGCTACAGACCAAAGTGGGAGTGGCCGTTACATTCTTAACGCTTTCAAAGTAGAAATGGTAAACATGTTTGAAGATGGGTTTCAATTCAGTGACCGTTAAATTATGAAACAAGCACCTTAATCACATGTCATGTCAGGCGTCGCTAACAACTATATATTTCCAGTCAAAAAACGTGGAGTTTCGATTACAAGAAAAACGTTTAGCTGAGCATTTTATGTTTTAAAATTTGATTGATAAATAAACGAAGAGAAACAGAGACGTGGATAAATACATTAGATATTACACTTTATTACAACCAAACAATAGAATTAGACTGATTAGTCAGAGAAACAAGTACAATATAATGTATTTCGATTAATTTATCACTGTGTTAGATGTTTAGAAACGTATTATTTATTAACCAGATCTAGAACTTCTGAAAACAAATATGGTAAACAATCACCCCAAGTGGTATATAAAACAATCTGGTATATAATACTGCCTGTTACATGTTCCTTGTGTACTTTAGTAACGATGTAAAGTTAACAGTGTTGTTACTAATAGTACAGGGTGATATTCATCTTCTCTACATCATGAGATAAAACAGTAAAATCTGTTTGTTTATAACCAAATAAACGTGTTTACAGTTCTTCCTCTTCGTTGTAAAATTATCTAATAACTTTATCTTGTTAACAGCCATGACCAACTCAGAGTTAACTGTACGTCGAGGCCTGGCATGCCCGAACGCGTTAAGGCGTGCGCTTGTAATCCGAGGGTCGCGGGATCACGCTCGCGTCGCGCTAAAACATGCTAACCCTCCCAGCCGTGGGGGTGTATAATGTGACGGTCAATCCCACTATTCGTTGGTAAAAGAGTAGCCCAAGAGTTGGCGGTGGGTGGAGATGACTAGCTGCCTTCCCTCTAGTCTTACACTGCTAAATTAGGGACGGCTAGCACAGATAGCCCTCGAGTAGCTTTGTGCGAAATTCCAAACAAAACTGTACGTCTTGGAGTGTCGCGTCTTTTATCAATCTCTAACGAATCCTATTATGGAAAATATTTAATGTTATTTTGTGTTATGTCTTTCTTTAACATATCTAAAGAATCTAGAATTAGGCGTATTCATGTTAGTCTCATCTTAATTGTTTACTAATATGAATGTTTTTATTCGCCATATCAAGCTGTGTTACGGACAACCTTACTATTTCCTGTTGCAGTGTGGCTCCCAGGAGAGAAAAGTTAAATACCGAACGTCTAAAAAATCAAAGTTTTTATCGTTGAAGGTTATTCAATGTGATAGGCTAGTCCAATCTTTTGTGATCCAATAGGATCGTATGGTAAACACTTATGATGCAAGTGAAACTGACACTGATAACAACAGAAGTAGTTGATGTACAAAAGACGTCTTAAGTTTCTTAGGCTAAATTCTTTACATAGGGTTAATAGCAGAGTAAATATCTTATCATGAATTTTGATGAAAGTAAAGTTTCAATTGTTCTTATAAAACAGTAATGTACACATTACTACGAAGTAACCAATTTCAGTGAACTTGGAAGAGATCACTTCACCAAAAGGACGAAACAACCATTGGATCGCAAGTACTGGCAAGATAAAAGGTGTAAACATGTTGTCTTTACAGCAGACATGATGGAATTATTCAGAGGGTTGTTATACATGGAGATCAGTCAAATCCAATTGATTAAACAAAACAAAAAACTCAACAAACAAAGAAACAAAATAATCACAGCCATAAAACTATGTTCACCAGATAAAATTAACGATGAATTAGATAAAATAAAACAGAACAGCACCAACATCAATAAGTTTCCTCCACAAACCGTAGAAAACATTATACACACACAACTAGACAGGCCCCCCAGTGGCACAGTGGTATGTCTGCGGATTTACACACTAAAAACCGGGTTTCGATACCCGTGGTGGGCAGAGCACAGATAGCCCATTGTGTAGCTTTGTGCTTAATTCTAAATAAACAAACAAACAACTAGACAGAAAGCAAAATCAACCAACAAAAGTAAATATATCTCACGAATTAAAAAATCACGAAACCATATACTGCTGCATACTATATATTCCTGACATAAGCAGACAAATAACCATTTGGCAAAGACAAGTAACAAAATATGACATTCCAATTAATACCAAATATATTTAAAAACCAGGCACAAAACTGAGGCCTATACGATGTAAAAACTACACTGACAAACACCACACCAACATTGTTTATAAAATACAATGTGATAACTAACACGACTTCTATAATAGAGAAACAAGTAGTAAAATAGAAACAAGATTCAAAAGTCACAAAAAATCACCTTCACACTTTTACGAACACTGCAAATCAAATAAACACAACGTAACCACAAAAAAACACTCAAATACTAAATAAGGAAAAAAACAAACGCAAAATTAAAGAAGCCTTATTTATACAACAACTAAAGCCCAAAATAAACCAAAACTAAAGAACATCTTTATTCCTATATTGATAAAAAAAATCAAACATCAAGCACGCCCTCTACATTCCTACCCTCAGTAACACAACCCCTTCAAACATGTGGTCAGCTATCAGTCAGTTTCCTCTTTCTTTCTTTGCGAATCTGACGATGACCAAAGAAGGTCGAAAAGTTGTTCTCTCCTATACATAAAAATTTTCTCCATTTTGGTTTGGTTTCCATTTTGCTGAATGCTAAAAAATACATATACAATAATGTTAGGGGCAGATAACTATCACAGAGAATCAGCCAATAAAATACATTGTTTGTATAACGTTATTATTACTGAGTTATCACACAAATCACAGGCTGTTGAGAACCGCGATTGGTTTAGTAATTAATTTTATGTTACTGCAGGATATTTCACCTTGTATCATCTTTATGGGAACAGATACCCTGTTACCTTAAAGTTGAAAACACGACAAAATAAACGTGCAGTGGAATTAAAATATTTATAAAAAATAAGGTTTTATATAGAAATTTTAATAGCTTATACATTTTGTTTTAAAAATGGCATGCATGTATAGTAGTTTTGTAAAATGTTAACTTTTGTAAAACTAAAATAGTTTTTAGAACTAATACAAATATATAACAAACACAAACTCTTTTTAGCATGCTGTTTGACAACCTTTATCTCAAGACATCAATGTTTATATAGTAGTGGACACAGTAACAATAGAACAAAATTTTAGATAAAAAATAAAACTAGCAAGTAAAACTAATGAAGTTTAAGTTCTAGAAAACTTATTTCAGTTAAAAAAAACTGGTAAATTTGTTCATATAATTTTTTGTATCCTGAGACTGGTTATTTCTATCAGTATATTAACATTTAGATATTTTTAATGTTACGGTAATTATAATAACGCATAATTAAAAGCAAAGGAGAATGTGTTATATGTTAGTCACATTACATATGTCATCTCAGGTGTTGAAGAGGCCTCTCGTCAAACACTAGCAATACAGTAAATACGTCAAAAAGTTTCTGATGTATTAACCAGTCAGTGAGACCCCAGCAGTACAGCGATATGTCTACGGACTCACACCACTTAACGCAAACTATAACATCATATTTTTGACAAAACTTTGTATAAATCCAACCAAATATAAAAGAGAAACAAAAGCGGAAGAGATAAATGAAACCAAATCACAAACTACAGACGATATCCTGAAGTATTCCGATGTTTGTTTCATAGAGTTCTCTACATGTATTAACAACTCCCTCTGTTAACGAATAAACAATTACACTGTTTCGATATATTTCACTGTATTTGTACAGAGGTATTAGAAATTTTTAAGTGTTTCGATATTGGAATAACCTTTTATGTGTATATTTTTTTATATTTGATGAACAGTCAGAACGAAGAAAACTATACCTCAGATTCATCAATGAGTTCATACGTATCTGTCAAGAACTTGCGTGTGGTTGGGGATGGAAACAAGACATGACAAGTTTGATTGTTTGTTTTGGAATTTCGCACAAAGCTACTCAAGGGCTATCTGTGCTAGCCGTCCCTAATTTAGCAGCGTAAGACTAGAGGGAAGGCAGCTAGTCATCACCACCCACCGCCAACTCTTGGGCTACTCTTTTACCAACGAATAGTGGGATTGACCGTCACATAATACACCCCCACGGCTGGGAGGGCGAGCATGTTTAGCGCGAAGCGGGTGCGAACCCGCGACCCTCGGATTACGAGTCACGCGCCTTACACGCTTGGCCATGCCAGGCCGAAGACATGACAACTAAGTCATTACACGTGCATGCTCTGTCCTTATGAATGTATTAGAGAAAACAATATTAAATGGCATTTTACTTCCATGCACGTGACATCCACAAATTACTTGAATGCTACAGTTCTCACTTCTCCAACAAATCTGTCTTTTGTTCACACACGTAATCTGCACAGGGTCGTGAGTACAATTGCAACTTTTGTTCCCGGTCCTTCTGTACCAAAGCATTCTTTTGACGAAATCTGAGAGACCACAAAGGTCAAAGATTTCAGTTGTGGGCACTGCAATTATTCACGTAATCACAATAGTAACTTCGAACATCAGAGCTTAAAGCTTCATGAAATTTAAAACAAAAATAAAAACAAAAGAGAAGATGGAGCATCATTCACTTCAACTCTACTTCATTCGCAGATTTGTACACATGAAGACTGATATTCACCAATTAAAGTTCCAATAAATTTGTCGAGAATATTTCCATTGTTTTTTATGGTAACAACTATAATCAAAACTGGAACCTACACAGCCTTCAGTGAAACTATTCAATAAATCCCATGTCTTCGTTTTGTGGTTGACGTGATTTTCTTGCAGAAAACTCATTTGCCTCTTGGAAGGACCATTTTTCCTCGTTTTCCCGTCACCCTGTCTGTGCCTTCTGGTCAGCTTTCGATCAGTTACCTCTTTCTTTTTGAACCTAACGATGACCAAAGAAGATCGAAACGTAAAATATTTTCTCAACCGAAACAAGCCGTTTTTGCATACATAGAAGTTCATGTATATTTACACTCAAATTTCCCAGAGCAACCTGCAGAGCCAATGCCAACCAACATTATGATCTGAATGATTGAGCGTTGTATTAGTTGCTCTCTTCTCTTCAATTATTTCTTTGTCACTTTTATGTATTCAAATAATGTACTTTGTCATTCAGTTTACTTTAAAGGAATGTTTATGCATATATATGTATTTATTGCATGGCGTAAAGCTGATATGACAGTCCTTTAAATATCATATTACTTCCATAAGAGACAAAATAACGGACCAGAAAACGAATGTTTTCTGGTATTCATTTCGTCATGGTCCAGACTACCTGTGCTCCACACATTGGACACATATTTTTATAATAACGGTGCAGGCCAAATCCTACTATTTAGTATGACAAGAAATGGAATAGGGTGGTAATGTGGACTATCTGCCTCCACTCTAGTCTATCTCTTTAGACTTAGCACAGAGAGCATTGATGAAGCTTTTTGAAAAATTCAACAAATAAACAACAAGCAGAATGACATATTTTTAAATGTGTTAATTACTTTGTCTTTAGGTGAACAGTGTGCTCCTCAACCACATCTGACAACTTTCTTTTCATATATTTTGTAACATTTGATGGTTTTTGACAAACAGAAAAGCTAGAAAAGGATCACGTGATTTTTATTATGTTTCTCGGGAAATGTATTTGTTTTCCATATAAAAACAATTATAGTACTTTTTTATTTGGTCTTAAGAACAGAGCTACATAATGGATTATCTCTGTTTTGCCCACCACATGTATTTAAACCCGTATTCTAGCGTTGGAAATTCGCAGTCATTTATTTGTGCGACTAGGAGGCAAGAAAACTTTCTAGAGATATATTAATTTTTGTTAAGTTTAAATGGAAAATCAAAGCCTCTCACCAGAAATACATAACTGTATGTTGTAAAAAGTTATCTCCAGGTGTTATTGCTGGAAAAGAAGTTCGGCTTAACGTTGATTTAAAATTATAAGAATTTGTTTTCAAGACTAAAATATGTTTTCATCAATAAAATGTCATATATAAAATCCTTTTAAGTTAAAGATGGAGCTAATGTAGCAAGTCGGATGAAAATACACAATCAATGTATTTTAGATCATTTGTGATCGAGATTTAAGTAAGAGATTGTGTAAATTTAAAATGTGATGTATATTTGACAAAATTTGACATCCACATTAGAAAAGAACCCCTCGTTACATATAGGGATAACGAGCAGATTCCAGCCCTGAAAAGAGGCCAGTTAGAACACATCATAATCATAACTAGTAAATATCATATTTACAGCATCAAACTCTTAGTATCAAAATTCATTAACTAATATAATGAGTTTTAAGTATGTTAACGTACTGTGTTTGTATATCGTGAGTTTTAACTGTGTTCATGTACTGTGTTCGTAAACATGAGTTTTAACTGTGTTTGTATATAATGAGTTTTAACTGTGTTGACGAGCTGTGTTTGTATATAATGAGTTTTAACTGTGTTGACGAGCTGTGTTTGTATATAATGAGTTTTAACTGTGTTTACGTGCTGTGTTTGTGTATCATTAGTTTTTTTATTCGATTTTTTTCAATTTCGGTTCATTATTTGTTGCTGTTTTGAATTAAGCAAAAAGCTATACACTGGGCTAGCTACCACGTGCTTTACCCACCCCGGTTTTTAGCGTTGTAAGTCCGCAGATGTACCGCTGAGCCACTTGTACATGCAGTATCAATTTGATCAGTTTATCCATTTAAATTCGATTCAGTTTATCATTCATGGTTTCTTTACTTCAGTGGTTTATGACATACATGTGTAACGTTAGAAATTAAGAAGGAGTGAATAAAAGTTTCGTAGTAAGAGTGTGTTTTCTAATAATAAAGCCACATTGGGGTATGTGCTGTGTTCACCAAATAGTTTGTTTTTTAGAATTTCGTGCAAAGATACACCAGGGCTTTTTGCGCTAGCCGTCCCAAATTTAGCAGTGTAAGACTACAGAGAAGGTAGCGAGTTATCACCACCCACCGCCAACTCTTGGGCTGCTCTTTTACCAACGAATAATGGAATTTACCGTATAACGCTCCCACGGCTGATAGGGCGAACATGCTTGGTGCGACGTGGATTCGAATCTGCGACTCTCCGATTACGAGTAGAATGCCTTAACCCATCCGGCCATGGTTGGCCACACTGACAGCAATAATATCCATGATTCTAGCATTTTAATTTCGGAGACAGTTACTGCTGTTGCACTGGAGGACGCTTTACTACTAATTAAATTTTTTAAGACACGACTCGTTGCTATGATTTTCTATTTTCAAGCGTATGTTTTTCTGCTGATCTGAGAGATGATGTTAAAATTTATTTTTAATTCATTATGTGATCATTCATTCTGTATTATGGTTCACGTAACGAAAGTCAACGGAGCAAAAATTATTAGGTGTAAAGTTTGAGATAAACATTGTAAACAAACAATTTAAAAGAAATATGAAGTGAAATCTCTTATTTAAACCTTAACATTTTTGTTTTCCATTATGGTGATATTTTAAACCGGGAAACACACATGTTGACCTTGTCATTATTGTTGAAAGTTTAGAGAAAAGACCTTTGCACTCAAGATAAATTTAGAATATTTTTATTTCAACAAACGTTTCTCCTTTATGGCTTCATCAGAGTTAATATATACAATTGTTTTATCACTTAGAGAATATTCTAATACAAAACATACAAAAGGCAAAACGTTTGTTAAAATTCTAAAAAAATAATAATTCTTTTGTACTTGCCCTCCAGTGGCTCAGCGGTATGTCTGCGGACTTACACGCTAAAATCCAGGTTTCGATACCCGTGGTGGGCAGAGCACTGATAGCCCATTGTGTAGCTTTGTGCTTAATTCAAAACAACAACATCTTTTGTACTTATTTTGTGAGCAAAATATGTTTTTGTAAACCTTTATTAAAATGTGGTAATTCTTCCAACATGTACTTCAAATTATTAAAGAGAACAAACAATATCATTATTGTTACTAACAGAAATAAACGCTTTCCAAACAGGTAAAACTACAAGTTGCTGCAGAGATCTATTAGGCCTGCGGCCGTTTTTGTAATAGCCTGACAGTTCTGAAACAATTTACTTACACCAAACATTTACAATGATCATCACTCGTAAGAAAAATTTCCTTTCTTTCTGAATTTCGCGTAAAGCTATTCAAAAGCTATCTGCGCAAGCTGTCCCTAATTTAGCAGTATGAGACTAGAGGGAAGGCAGCTAGTCATCACCACCCATCGACATCTCTTGAACTACTCTTTTACCAAAAAATAGTGGGATTGACCATGACATTATAACGCTTCGATGGCTGAAAGGGCGAGCATGTCTGGCGCGATCGGAATTCGAACCTGCGACCCTCCATTTACGCCTTCACCCACCTGGCCATGCCGAGTCCTTGCAGGAGTGATCTTTTCATAGTTGAGGATTCCCGTCTTCCCACTACATTTTCAAATTCTGCTTTATGGTGTCTCTTCATGTTTTATGTTAGATTAATAAGACAAGGATTGGTTAAAACCATAGTGAAACCAGTTACACTGCAAGTTGCTTTTTTGCGTTCGCGAGAACCAGCGATTATGAAATATGAATACACTTCATTAGTTTCGTAACACCCCAGAAAAGCGTAAAAATAGTGACCAGACAATATAGGCAGAGGAAAGGTCTTCCTGAATACTATTTCTCTCGAACTTTATTTTCAAAAGTTGATAGCTAAATAACTAAACTTTAAAAGTTGATAGCTAAATTACTAAACATTAAAATTCGATAGCTAAATAACTGATCTTTAAATGTTTACAGCAGATATTTCGGTTTAAGATCTAACTGGTCCCGAGCCGAGATTATGGGTCAGAATAATCTCAGAAATTTATTTTCTCTCCACCCCACTCGTGACTGGATATTAGGTTAAGCAACATGAGAAAAATACAACTAAAAAGAACGTGCGTATTTACGTATGTAAATACTCATGCACATTACTGACACGTATAAACAAACAATCTGTAGTTATAGATAGCAGGCAAGTAAGCAGCGGCGGAAAAACCGACGAAAGGAACTGACTAGTCAGTATCACAAAGATAAACGACCGATATGGGACTTAGGGTCCTTCAGAGTGACGTGGGATCTATAGATCCTGTGTCAAGAATCTGGTGCGGGGGAAATTGGTTTGTACTCTATACACTAATAATATATTAAGGAGACTAGTGGGCACGCCACGTGTTGGGTGTTTCAGCTAAGTTTGAGAATTGTTTTTCTTGTTCGGTAAGTGATCTAATTTTAGCTTTGTTTGTTTGTTTGTTTGTTTTGGAATTTCGCACAAAGCTACTCGAGGGCTATCTGTGCTAGCCGTCCCTAATTTAGCAGTGTAAGACTAGAGGGAAGGCAGCTAGTCATCACCACCCACCGCCAACTCTTGGGCTACTCTTTTACCAACGAATAGTGGGATTGACCGTAACATTATACGCCCCCACGGCTGGGAGGGCGAGCATGTTTTAGCGCGACTCGGGCGGAAACCCGCGACCCTCGGTTTTAGCTTTGTAAGTCATTGTAGTGGTACTGGCCAAGCATCCTTTGTGGGTACCTCCAATGCGTCTGAAAAAAGTATTATGTTGATTGACAGATTTGCAAATTTTGCTAAAGTGACCCGTCTATTATACAGAGCGATTGAAGGCGAATGCGAGTTATTTATAGATTTAGTTGATTCTATATCGGTGTCTAGTTGGGTAAGTTTTTTTTGGGTTTATTTATACTTTTTTCTTTTTACAATATGGGTAAAATATAATTGCCTGTATTTTGTTGGGATTTAAAGCTATACACCAGCGATCACACGATTCGTTTATGTGATTGAGCGACGTTTGAGCTCAACGAGCTGCGAGGAATGAGTCTCTTGATGTTCTTCAAACAGCATCGTTATTAGCATATTGTGACGCATGAGTATACCCGAGTTTGAGGAACGGAACGTTGTTGAAGTGTATTGTGTGCAAGAGTGAGCTGATAGCTGACCCTTGCGGTACGCCTGCAACCTGCCTGAATAAGCGGGAATGTGTTTGATTGGGTCGTGCTCTGGCCTGTATGTTGGCGAGAAAACTTGAGATACAGCTTATGTGCATTTTGAATGTCATTGATAATATTATTAGTTTCTAAATGAAATAAGAGTCTGTTCACGATTATTTTTTCTACAAGTTTCCATCAGATGAGAGCTGAAGGGACTACATATAGCCGATGCTCAGTTTTTAAAAGTTTGGTCTCGTCTTTGTGGAACTTAGTTATGTCAAAATCGCATTTCAGTTAAAACTTGTCGTCGTAATTTAAATCATCCGACGATATTTCAGTTGGTAGAGCGGTGGACTGTAGTAAGGTTATAGTTATCCATAGGTCGGTGGTTCAAATCCACCTCGTCGGAGATTATTTTAATCCATCACACAAGGATTTATTGAAAGCCACACTTCAGTTGTCTTGCATTTACACGTTAAACGAACCTTGAGAAAATGGACATCTACATTTTTAGACAACAGAACAGCTGAAGTAAGAATTAACGTTGTTCACCACTCGGCAGACGTTCCCAAGGTTCAGTTCTCAGTCCTCTTTTATATGTATTATATGTTAACGACATCCCATTCCCTAAACTCAAGTGCACAACATGCTGACGACACAGCAGTATGGAGTACGTCACGCGAACCCCTACTGGACATCTCTAAAGTTCAATTCACACTGAACAGTATAACTATCTGGTGTAACACCTGGCGGGTCGTGCTTTATGCAACTAAAACTCAGGCTATAACCTTTAAACGCAAAATCTCGAATAAAAGAAAATCCATCCCTAAAGTTAAACTGACAATGATGAACACTGAGTTTAAATTCTCCCCAACTATTAAATTTCTTGGCATCACGTTCAAGAAGAAACTAACTTGGACTGATCACTTCAAAACCACACTCTCAAAAGTCTACAAACGAATCTTCTACCTCAGAAGAATCAGTAGAATTCCCAAGGGCTGTAGAACTAAAACGTACTGTGTTCGTAAACATGAGTTTTAACTCTGTTTATATATCATGAGTTTTAACTGTGTTGACAAATTGTGTATGTATATAATGAGTTTTAACTGTGTTTGTGAATCATCAGTTTTTTATTCGATTTTTTTTCAATTTCGTTCATTATTTGGTGCTGTTTTGAATTAAACAAAAAGCTATACACTGGGCTAGCTACCACATCCTTTGCCCACCACGGGTATCGAACCCCGGTTTTTATCGTTGTAAGTCCGCAGATGTACCGCTGAGCCACTGGGGTGGGCGGTTCATGCAGTATCAATTTGATCAGTTTATCCATTTAATTTCGATTCAGTTTATCATTCCTGGTTTCTTTAGCTCAGTAGTTTATGACGTGCATGTGTAACATTAGAAATTAAGAAGGAGTGAATAAAAGTTTCGTAGTAATAGTGTGTTTTCTAATAATAAAGCCACATTGGGGTGTGTGCTGTGTTCACCAAAATGTTTGTTTTTAGAATTTCGCGCAAAGATACACCAGGGCTTTTTGCGCTAGCCGTCCCTAATTTAGCAGTGTAAGACTAGAGAGAACGTAGCGAGTTATCACCACCCACCGCCAACTCTTGGACTGCTCTTTTACCAATGAATAATGGAAAATATCGTATAACGCCCCCACGGCTGATAGGGTGAACATGTTTGGTGCGACCAAACCTGTAATAACCTGACATAACCTGTAATAATATTTTCGAATTTTAGTTAATTAAAGTACTTGTATATATATACGTATATATACTCTTCAAGAGACCTGAGAAAGACGGTGATTGTGGAAAGTTAAGTTCGATACAGAAATACAATAAAACTTCGTTAATTTAAATATATGTTTATTCAAGTTAGACAATCTACTTTTTAAAGAAACTGAGCTAAAGCATTAATGGAGATAAGTCGCTATTGATAGAAGAAATCTGTGCAGTTGGTTAGTCTACCCATCATGGAAACAATTGTAATGTCTACCCCATTATTAGAGAAAGGAAGTGGTTTTGTGTGCCAAAGAAATTAACAATTTATTGTGCCACAGCAAAATCAGTTTAATTTCAACAAATCAGATCTTATTAAAAAATATATGATATATACTCTTCAAAAAATGAAACGCAAAAAGGGATATTTTTGTTATTTTGAAAACGGAGGAAAACATCGGATTTTTCGCCAAAACGCATTCATGTCCAATAAATTTGTTTGAGAAATCTGCATGTTCTACAAGTGCAACTTGATCAAAATTCCAATAAAAGTGACGGTTTATCGGTTTCCATAGCTCAGTGTTAAGCCACCGACGCGCAATACAGTTACGCCAAGACTGACTGAAGCACAACGCAACAACGCCATTGGTAGATGGGAAGCAGGCGAATCTAACCGATATTGCCAGAGCTGTGAATGTCCACCCAAGAACCATCACAAGGCTATGGAATCGTCACCAACAACATGGATCAACTCGTGACCGTCCACTATCTGGCACAAGATCGCTACATCTGGTTACGTCACCTTTGGGATAGGACCACCACTGCGACGCCTACTGCCTCAACCATACCAGGGCTGCGTAGGATTTCCGATCAGCCCGTACGCAACCGTCGACGAGATTCTTAGGCCCCATGTGTATCCCATCATGGTGAACGTCAACTTTTTTCAACATGACAACGCCCGTCCTCACACAGCTCGACTCACCACTGTCTTTTTAAAACACCACAACATCAACGTTCTTCCCTGACCCTCCAAATCACAAGATTTAAACCCAATCGAACATCTTTGGGACGAGTAGGACCGACGTCTGCAACGGCGACAACCTCAACCGCAGACTCCACCTCAGCTTGCAGCAGCTTTGCAGGCTGAGTGGACAACCATTCCACAAGATGTGATTCGTCATCTCATCGCTTTCATGGGCAGGATGTGCTAAGCAGTTATTGATGCTCACCTGGGGCATACTCGTTATTGACGTTGAGTGACGTTAAACTTCAACTAGTGAGCGTGGACTTCGCCTTTACAGACTTTGAATGTTCAGCAGTGAATGTGCAAAGTTTCACACGTCATGCAGAACTACCCGGAATAAATTGTTAACAATATGTTTCAAATTTTGCCTTTTGAGTTTCTTTTTTTGAAGACTATATACATATATGTATGTATACACAGATAAAAGAACGAAATTTAAAAGTCCCACTTTTAATAGGGCAATTTATATTTTGTTATGCATTTAATTTTACAATCTATTCCATACAAGGGTATTCTACCATGGGTATCGAAATCCCGTTTCTAGCGATATAAATCTACAGACGTACCACTGTGGAAACTTCTTCGGACCTAGATATTTTGAACATTTTCTTAACAGTTGAACATTATTGTAACTTTCTTCAAAATATAAACGAAAGTTGTAAGAATATATATTATTCATCTCTTCCAATACACACATACATCTAATATTACATTCAACATGATACCAGTTTTAAGAAAAGACCAGAGACTCGAAGGAAAATATAGCATCAAATATGTATTATCGAGGAAACAAGCGAGTACAATTACAAGTATAAATGTACCGAAATCAAAATTAGGTGAACGACATGATTTTAATTAAATAGATGAGTTTTAAATATCGAATGAAATGAAGCCATACCACTTCTACCTAATGAATTAACTCACACTTTGTTCAAAATACTTTAGTATGAATTAACTAAAACTTTTTCACAACTGAAGTGGGAATCATCTGTTTGAACAATGTTCTCATCAATAAGTTACACAACTTTCAGGGACTTCTGAAATGTCATTCTCCATCCAAACACTGTAGTGTTTATTTGTGATAATACAGATAAATATAATCAGTGATGACGAAAAAACCTTTGTAGAGAAAAATATGTATGAGAAAACGGCTGGTTTTTACATATATACAAATAAATATAGTTATTCTCACTAGTAGGGCATGAATAAAGGAACCTTGTCATGAAGTGTGATATACCGTTATGACAGATAACAATAAAATAGCTCAACTTCATATCTTGGACGGTCATCAAACTGCAGAATAGAACTCACCTTTGACACTGGAGAAGTGATATATTATAACACCCATCAAGCATTTGAAAACATCAGTTGAGTAACGTTTGTCATAATTAGAATGACGAATAAAATCTTTAGAATGAATGGAAACCCTTTCTCAAAAGTGAATCTTTACCACATTTTGAAGAGTATAGTTTGTTAAACGTGGAGAAATTGTAAGCAACCCCTAAACTTTGCACTATAAAACCCCTACTACCTAATGTGTAGAAAATGAGTTATTTTGTTTGAAACATTCAAGTTTGAAGACAAACGTCTTGTGTGTGGAAAATCAACCATCAAACAACTCGCTGAAAGTCATCTATTTCTGAATTTCTAGAAATCGAGACAATATTTCACTTTGAGTACCGAAAGCATTTTAAGCATTACGCTATAAAAAAATGCTTCCAATTTCAAATATTCGACATTTATCGAAAATCAGCGTTTGGCCTGATGATCAATATATTAAACAATGTGTCTATTCAGTTCTTGGAGAAGGGATAAAAGACCTCCAGAAGTGACATTAGGCCATATTCGATTTTTTCTCTTCGAAGAGCCCTGAGAATGCATGCCAAATATAAGTTCCGAGAAATGACACATAGATCCTAGATTTGAACACCAAACATCATGTCACTGCTAGAGAGGTACAAGAGGATGAATTAAAGTCTGGTAGAAATAAGGAACTGTTCTTATTGTAAGCCTGTTACTACAAAAGGTAAGATAAAATAGCTTTATAGGAGTTGATTTACGTGTAAGTAAAAATAGTACTTCTTGAACATTTTTATTGTCATTCGTTTCTGCTCATTGATATATTTTTGTGACAAAATGATGTGAAAACATTTTTCTCTTATATCTTTATTATTTGAATATCTTCATTTATCTAGTTCATCAATAATATTTTAATTTACTGTAAATATCTATATTAAACAAAACTCCTACTTTATAAATGCTTTCAAAATTGAACACATTTCTTTATATGCCTTTTGTGGTTTACCTTGTTCAATGTCGGAAAACATAAAATTTTGGAAAACGTAGTCATTTTATCTTATAGCTC
>VWRL01001712.1:0-25001 GCA_011833715.1 Carcinoscorpius rotundicauda | reverse complement strand
TACAAGTTAAATACATTTTCAAATCTATTTAACTAAAACAACCACTGTTATTAAAATAAATGTGTAAAAATAAATCAATAAAAGATACACTCTTTAATTATCACCACAAGATACATTTGTTTCTAAGTTAAACGAAATTTAAATTTTGTCTCATCTGATGATATTACGTTTTTATAGCTCCTCCTATCTCGTAGCGATTTAAGAACGCAGTGTATGAAACACACGCAGTGCAACTCGTTCAGAAAACAACTACGCGAAGATTGGTAGGAACTGTTGCACACAGTTCGACAGTTGTTGTCAACGTATCCTGCCAGTATCTGTATTTATTACATTTGAAACCGTTCAGAAAATATTTTGTAGGTATGGAACACGATAATCCGGCTTTTGAATTGAAGGTATGTTGATAAAGTTTCGTTTATTTATACAAACAAACATATTTATTTCGAATATTAAACCATTATACTCTGTGTGTTATACAACGTTGTTAGGCTGTTAAAAAACGAGTCTTACGTATATAATTTTATTTGGTGTATATTCCTGGCAAAAACTAATGAGATGTTAGAGATAATTTGAATGTTTATTTCCAACTTTGTTTGAAATAGCATTTTACGAACATCATGTGAATCTTGTTAAGTATTATTGGATGTTTAGTTATAATTGAAAATTGAAATATACGAAAAACATATTCATGGATTATTTACCCAAATGTTACCCTTGATATAATTATTATACTTTCAAATCTCGCTTAAATTATTTTATCAATTCAACTAATCTATTAAGGCACACTTAAATGAACTTAAAAATCCAAACATGAACAAGCCACAAACAAACAAAATCCAAGAACAATCAAAATCAACTACTATTCAAACACCACAAAACACAAACAAACTCATATAGTGCAGTAGTCAAGAAAACATCATTCATGCAGGAATAACCATCAACAAGTGATGAAGACATATCTAAAACAACCGAAAACGCACACAAAAACACACCTATGAATATTGAAAGCACACTAACTAATGCCATTATTTCTACGTTTTCTGAAATATTGACAGAATACACAAATACAAATAACGAAAACAACCTAACAGATATAATAATTAAAATAGTTATGAAAAACATAAAGAAATACCTACCACAAATGTTAACATACATCATGAACTATGTTAATCATGGATAAATTCATAATAATACGCATCAATATCCAGGGTGCTATTGCTTTCAACACCTCTTTTCGTTAAATTTGTACATCTGATCTTTAGATAAAATCAAATTAAAATAATAATAATTAATAAAATAGTGCTATAATAAAACAGCCATCTACATACCAGACATAAAAATAATAGAAAAATATAAATGGACATGGCCTTAAAAATACCAATGTAAAGTTAATATTACTATATATTCATCAGTCAATTCCAACAATGTAAGGGTAGGAGGAAAAGGTCTGGTGTATAAACATAAACCCAAACACCAGAGAGAAAGAGCAAGTCAACTGAAAACTACGACTGTATTTCGATGAAATCAAAGATGTACAAAAATGATGAGCTATGACTCTGTAAAGAACGTTGATTCAAGAACCTGAAAAAAGGGTTTTGAAAATTTAAAAGTACGAATGCGTAGTAGTACATCTAAATAATATGAACAAGACTATAAATATTTTGTTTGTTTGTTATTAAAGACGAGAAAAACTCACTTGTACAGAAAAAATATGTATGTAAAAACGGTTGGTATGGATAAAAAAAGCACTAGAGAGTGAACAACATTTCGACCTTCTTCGGTCATCATCAGCTTCACAAAGAAAGAAAAAGGTAATTGACCAATAGCTGATCATATGTTTTAAGGCGATTATGTAACTGAGGATAGGAATATAGAGGGCGTGCTTAGATGTTGGATTGTATTTATAAATATTGGTATAAAGGCGCTCCTTTGCATTGGTTTTTTTTGGGCTTGAGTTGTTGTACAAGTAAGGTTTCTTTAATTTTATGCTTGTTTTGTTCGTTTCTTTGTTAAGTGCGTGTTTGTTTTCTATGGCTATGTTGTGTTTATTTGAGTTGCAGTGGTCGAGGACGTGTAATGATGACATTTTCTGTTATTTGAATCTGGTTTCCATTTTTCTACTTGTTTAAATCTCTGGTTCAATGCAGCATGTCTGTTGATGGGCGAAGTTCATTTTTTGTATCTCTAAGTTATTTAGTTCTTTGAATTGCGTGTTCAACAATCCTTTAAGTAGTTTTTCTGTAATTTTTGAATAATTTTTGTGCATTGATTAAAAATTTTGATAGTTTTACCTTTACAAAGTTAGGGGATAGTTGTTAGTTCTTGGTGCTTTCTGGTTCTGGGCGTGGCGTTTAATGACATACAATATGTTTATTATTCTGTTTAACACTCCCACGAAAATTGGGGCCTAATAGGCCCCAGAGCAACTTGAAAGGTTATTAATATTAGGCTAATAATTTTGTATTTAAATGAAATTGCAATTAACTGACCCTATCCCTTTATATTTTAAGGAGCAATAATATTTTGACTTTTCAGACACTTGCGAAATAATATTTAATTTTTTTTTAGACATCCACTAAGGATATTTTGGGGCCTATTAGGCGCCAGATCAAAAAACATAAAAATGACTTTATTTATTTTCTGAATAATTCTACAACAGGCCTGGGCAACCGAAAAAAGCAATTTATAGTAAAAATATATTAATTTACAACTTCTTTGAAAGAAATGGATATTTAGGATAATAACTCTACTCCAACAATAATTTTAGACGGTCCTGATTATTGCTTAGTTTGCCCACGCCTGTTCTAGATCATTCTAGAAACTTTACAGAAGCTTCAAGAATATTCTAGAAGAATCCACAAATCCTATATATAGGAGCTGAAATCTTCAAACCGTGTCAAAAATGATATCTCTTGATGAAGCTGTACATTTACTGACAAAACCATCCGACGATGAAAGTGAGGATATAATGTCAAAGATTACTCTTAAAGTTGTGATGATGATCCTTCTGAAGCCGAAAATGATGAACAAATCGCGCCGTACCCTTCTGAAAGTGAAGAAAGTAATCAAGAAGATCTTACTACGATGCCAGTGAACGAATTTTTGTCCAAAGATAAGAATTTTAGTCATTCAACAACACCTTCAAGGATCAACAGGAGAACCACAGCTCTCAATATATTCAATGGGAACCCAGGCATTACAAGGAAAGCTGCTCCAAGAGTCTCTACACCATTCGAAACATTCAAAATTTTCATTTCTGATGATATGATGGAACAGATCATTCACTCAACAAACACCGACATGAAAGAACCAATTTTTGAAAGAGATATCTGGAATGGGATCGCAGCTAATCTTTTCCTTGGAATAAGCAAATCCAAAAATGCATCGGTAGACGAAATGTTTTCAACCGAATTCGGTTTGCCATTTTTGCGAAAACTGATTGCACAAGACAAATTCAAAAAAATGTGCTCAAAAATCTGATTTGACATCCACTCTCAAAGAAACAGAGAAATCAAAGATCCCGCCATCTCTGGAGTCTGGAATTTTTTCACTGAAAATTGCGAAAACAGTTACAACCCAAGCGAATACCTTACAGTGGATGAACAATTATGTAACTTCAAAGGAAGAGTTGGCTTCAGAACATACATTCCGACAAAGCTAGGCAAATACGGAATAAAGATCTGGTATCTAACAGATGCAAAGACAAGTTACCTCCTCAACGCTCAAATTTACACTGAAAAGGTTGGAAATACGACAGAAACAAATCAAGGAGAAAGAATAGTCAGAAAACTGAGTCAGCCATTTCTTATAAAAGAAAGGACAATAACGACAGATAATTTCTTCACAACAATGACACTTGCCAAGTACCTACGAACAAAAAGAACAGGACTTGTTGGAACCATACGGAAATCAAGAACCTTCCTGCCTTTTGAAATAAATGCAAAATCTAGAGAGTTATCACCAAAGTTTTTCTACCATGACGACATCACTCTTCTCAGGCACTCAGACAAACCAGGAAAATATGTGCTACTACTGAGTTTTCAGCATCAGTCTGGTGAAGTAAAAGAGAATGGAAAGCCCGAAATCGTCAATCTTTACAATGCAACGAATGCAGGTGTCGACACTTTCGATCAACTGGTGAGATATTATACAACAAAGAATCGATCAAAGCGCTGGTCATTCTGTATATTCTATAACATTCTTGATCTTATTACGTACAATGCTTTCGTTCTATACTCGACAAAACATCCAGAATTTCTTCGTCAACATAAATCAAGATCCAGAAGAGATTTTATACGGCAATTGGTGCTTGAAATCAAAGAAATTTACTGCAAAGATAATGACAAAACAACCTCATGTGAACCGCCTGCAAAGAGGGCAAAAAGAGAACGATGCCATTTGTGCAGCAGATCAAAAGATAGACAGTCCAAAATTGTTTGCTCAAATTGTAAAAAATATGTTTGTCAGAGCCATTCTAAAGTTGTTTGTAATGAATGTTGCTAAATCACTGTGTTTCTATTGGAAAAATATATGGTGCCTAATAGGCCCCAAAATCACTTTCGTAAATGTGATTATTTTTTTCATAGGAGTGTTAAAATTTCCGTGAGATGTGATAGGATTATTTTGCAAAATAAAGATACCTGCCACCTCAACTGTTTTATCGCAATTTGTTTGATTATTTATATTTTTCCAAGAAACTAAATATTTTTTTTAGTTACTCCATTTGAAAATCAGCAAAGGTAAGATAGTAAAGAACCGAACATTATCTCATATAACAATATTTTCTAAATATTTTGAAAATCAACAACATGTATTAGTTAACTTTACGAATCTAGATACTTTTACATTTGCGTAGTGTTGACATTAATTTAGCAATCTGTTAATACAGCTGAGAACCTTCTGAAGTTTATTAAATGTCATCATATGTTACCCCAGAGCATTTGCTAAAAACTTTGTTATTTTGAGTTTTTGTTTATTTTAATATCATAAAAATATTCAGTGAAAGATTAAGATATATTTTAAAAATTAAATGTACATTTGCAGAGTCATCTGAATAAGTCTGTTTTAAACAAAGATTAGACCAAAATGAATAGTAACAAATATATATATATAGTTTTTGAAATTCTCATCTCACACCAATAACTTACACATTTTTTTAAGTATTTTCGTATTTCATGGCATGTGTATTTGTATCTGGCGTCGCAACAGCATCAACCTATAACTTTTAGCTTTCTCTATTAACGTCATTTTAGAGCCTACTGACTGACAACGCACTGCTGCATAGTGTTGCAAATGAGGAGTGTTATGAAGTGTTAAAAGTTGAAACTATGAAAAAATTGAAAAAAATACAAGTGTCATATTAAGGTTATTTTAATACTTAAATATTAACTTACAAATCAAACGTTTGTATCTATATATATTTAAAAGGCTAATAATCAAAACACTTGAAGTGAATAATATGCCTCTCAAAGAAATGTTTAAACATCTACTTTAGAAATATAAGGCTGGGATGTAATTGTGTTGTAATTTTTAATTTTAATTTCATTAAAATTTTTCCTAAAAAATGTAATACGTTGTAAACATTACTTTGTATTTGTTAATAAAGGGCCACGGTATAAATATTCTCGCTTTATTGGCCAGTAGAGGTTTTATTAAATGTTATTATACATTTTAAAAAACCTAAAGTTTGATAAAACACTTGTTTTGAATGCTGGGATTTTATGTACATAGATATTAAAAAGTAGAACAACACAATATAATGGATAACAGGCTTGGCAGAAGACGATGAAAATTTTTCTAAGTGTGTTTTACATATTGAAATTAAATTTATTCATTCGTAGGTCGAAACAAAAATCGCAGAAAAGGAAATTCAGATAACAGACGATGTACCTGAGGTAAGAAACAATTTGATGTCGAGATATTACAAAATAATTCAGAAATGGAATAGTTTTCATACAATTTTATTAAATGTCTCAGCTCTAACAGACATTAACAACTATAATAATTCGAAGTTATATTTGTTTAGTTTTTCTAACAGTTTATTTGTTTCTTTAGAAAAGAATATTAAAAAATAATTGAATTAACTTTCAGCCGATCGTATGCTTTTTCGTTACGAAACGAAAAGACACGCAAGTTCCTTGGTCAATGGTACCTGGGTATTTTACCCTGGAGGGTCAGGTTCACTTTGACCTCTTCCTCCTTCCTGAACTTATTTTCCCTAACTGTTTGTATGTTAGGTCCTTTTCAGGGCAATGTCCATTTATAGTTTATTATTCACAGTAGGTCAAGCTAGCTGGTGGCAATTTATTTATTTTATCTTATTATTATTTTAAAATACATAAATATGTAAACAATAAATATAAGATTTAAAGTTTATATACATACATATTTTACTTTAATTTATTTTTCTTTATGTTTAAAATATATGTTAATTGGGGAGAGGTATTTAGGATTTTCTTCATCGTGTATGAGGTACCTGTCTAGTTCGCATAATAAATCATTTTTCATACAATTTTTGTTAAAATATCTAATTGTAATATTTAGGAGTCTATCTGATATGGTTGGTATGTTCGAGTAATTGTGAATGAATTTAGATGATGTTGATCTCGGGACTCTGTATGCTGTTGTGAGAAGTGTGTTTTGTATTGTTTGTAGTTTAGTTTTGATTGTTTTATTACTTACAGTTACCCATGCTGGAGCTGCATAGTCTATTACTGGTCTAATATATGTTTTGTATATTTTCAAAATGTTATCTGTAGATGCTCCACTGTGTTTACCAGTTATACTCCTTACATAGTTGGTTCTTCTCCAAATTTTATTTTTAATTTCGTTGACATGATTGATCCAAGTTAATTTTGAATCGTAAGTCAGACCTAAATATTTTGCTGATTGGGCAATCTGGAGTAGAGTGCCATTCATATATATTTCTGGCTGTTGTTTTCTGTGTTTTGTCGATTTCGTAAAGAGTACGAGCTGAGTTTTTGCTGTGTTTATTTTAATTCTATATTTTTCACAGTTTTCACTAATTCTATTTAATTGTGGTTGTATGTTTGTAGCTGCTATCGTGGGTGTTGCAGCACTTTTCCAGATTGCCACATCATCTGCAAACTGTGATGAGAATCCATGATTTGGATCCTTCAATGGCATATTGTTTACATACATGATGAAGAGTATAGGGCTAATCACCCCTCCCTGTGGGACACCAGCTAGTGGAGTAAAGTATTCGGAAAAAGTTCCTTCTACGTTTTCTCTACATTTTCTGTTTTCCAGAAAGTTAGATAACTAGCGAATAATTCCTCGCGGTAGTTCCATTTCATTCATTCGGAACCTTAGACCATCGTGCCAAACGGTGTCGAATACTTTCTCGATATCGAGGAAGCAAGCGACTGTACATTCTTTTTTGTTGAAACTATCTATTATGGTTTCGGTTAATCTTATTAAATGGTCTGTCGTTTGTCTAAATTTTCTGAATCCATTTTGTTCTTCTGGTAATTTTGATGTTATCTCCAAGAATGTGGAGAGTCTATTACTTATTATTCTTTCGAGAATTTTGCCAACACAGCTGATCAGGCTGATTGGTCGGTAGCTATTTGGTTTATTCGCTGGTTTTCCTTCCTTATGGAACATTAATATATTTGCTAGCTTCCAAGAAACTGGGATATATCCTGAGGATAGCGATAAGTTAAATAGTGAATTTAGGTGGTCAAACAATTTCGGAGTGCCTTTTTTAGGAGAATAACTTGTATTTCATCTTCTCCTGGTGCTTTGTTTTTGGTGTTTTTATTGCTTCTAGTATTTCATGTACGGATATTTCCTTTGTTAGTAATGTGCTTTCATAAACAGTGTTAGAACTTGTATTTGTATCAGTTATGTTTACTGGAAATATTGGTTCATATTGATGTTTATTGTTTGCTATGTGATTAGTGACTTTATTGTAGAAGTTTGTATTCATATTTGGATCTGTGTGAGTTTTAAATGAATTTTGGAGTTGATCCTTGAAAGCTTCGGCTATTTCTTTATTTGTATGTGCAATGGTGTTATTATGTTCAAGTGGAGGATATTTCTTTGTGTTTGTGTTTTCATTTGTGAATCTTTTAAGATGTGACCAGAATTTTTTCGGGTCAGTTATGTCGTTTAGTTTATTACAGTAATTGCCCCATTTATTTTGTTTTTGTTGTTTTATTTGAGTTCTGATGTGATTTCTAATGCAGTTTATTTGTGTTTTAGTTTCTCTGTTTCTTGTAATCATGTACTGTCTTCTCAGTTGTCTGCGCTTTTTTATTAGGTTGATTATTTCTGTGGTGGGTTTCCATGTGTTGATTGTTGTTTTATGGTGGTGTTTTGGTATTGTTAACTTGGCTGCTTTCTGAAGGCAATCCGTGATTGTTTGACAATAGTTGTCCATTTCGACATGCGTTTTAACTTCTTTAATAGTTTTATTAGGTAACAGATTATCTAATTCTTGTTTATAGCATTGCCAATCTGCTTTACTGTAATTAAATTTTCCTTTCCTATATGTTATATTTTTATAGGGGGTGAGATCGAAGACGCAAAAAATTGGGAGATGATCACTATCTATATCTTTTCCCACTTGAAATTTTACTAATTTCTGGCTTAAATTATATGTACACATGCACAGATCTAGTGTGTCACTAGTGTTAGTGGAATAGGATGTATGTGTTGGGGTGGTATCATTCAATAAAGCTATGTTATTATCATCAATAAATTATATTAATTTTCTACCATTTGAATTAGAACTTCGGCATCCAAAGGAAACATTTTTACTGTTTAAGTCTTCCATGACTATGGTGTTTTGATTGTGGGAAAAGATGTTATTAAGTAAAGTTGTATCTAATTGTTTATTGGGTGAGCAGTAAATTCCTGCTACGGCTATTTTAGTTTTATTCGATTGGAGGATATCTACAGTAACATGTTCATTGCTACTGTTCAATTTGATTTCTTCTACAGATAGCACAGATAGCCCTCGAGTAGCTTTGTGCGAAATTCCAAAACAAATCTACAGATAAGTCTACTTTATGGAGCAGCATAATGCCTCTGTTTTCATCATTTTTATTTTTTCTGTCTTTTCTAATCGTTGAGTAATATGGTATTTTAAATCTATTATTATTGTATGTTAGAGTTTCACTTATTATTATAATTTGGGGGGTTTAATTCTTCTATCAACACGCAAGTTAAAGTACTTGGTTTGTTTTGTTTTGAATTTCGCAGAAAGCGTCACGAGGGCTCTCTGAAAATTGACACAGACAGTTTTTGTAATAAAAATATATTTTAATATATATCAATAACAAAATGTACAATAATTGCTATTACGAATAATTATTATCCTTCAAAGATTTTCAAAACTTGCAAATAATAACGAGACTTTTAGACCATGGTAAAAGAATTAAGTTTAAGTTGATGTAGATACGATTCACTTAACAGAAAGCAAGCTAATTCTTTGTTATTCGCTTTTCATACGTCGAGTTTTTCACCGCTGAGAAATGTATAATGTGTAGGTAAAAATAGTTATGTCCTATGTGAATCTCCCAAAGTTAAATGGTTTCTTATATTCAAAATCTATAAACATTCTTAGTGATATATCTGAAGTTATAGATTAGTTCGCGTTATTCACAGTTTTGGTTTACGAGGTTTATATTACATGAACACAAGCAAAATTATACCATATACTGTTTTATGACGTCAAGCGTTTGTTACATTTATAGGCGTGGTGTGAGTATGTGAACAGTACGTTAATGTTAAAAAAAAATTATTGTTGAATTTTACAGTCGAGAATCATCTACACATTTAGTGAATAGGCAGTAATTTTGCAATACAGATTTAACGGTATAAGTTGTGTACATTTTTAAATATAAATTTAAATAGGTATACTGTAGTAAATCTCTGACAATAAGCTATAGAAACACAGAATTAGCTTTAAGAAATATGAGTTTCTTTACGTAAAAGTGGTACATATACCACTAAAGTTACTTCAAATCACTTCATTGTCTAAGTTTTAAGGAATCCAATTCATTATTTTACAATAAATAGGAGTATGTAGTGCAGCCCAAACACAGGGGTGACATCTTATACACAGTGGATGAAGTTCCTTGTTGGTATCTGTGTTTCGTATTTGGAATCCAGGTAAGAATACGAATTTTAATGTAGTTATCTTTTTATGTAGTATTACTTGAATCAATAATATGTAACGTGATTAAATACATATAAAATCTTATTATATGTTATAATTATTATTCTTCATTAAACAATTCCACATTTATTCATCATTACCAGACTCACCTGTTGATGATGCTCGTCATGTTTAACGATGATGATGAGGTTTATTGACACAAATTATCTAAATATTTGGTATTACTTTTACAGTACCATATGTTAATTATAGCGAATTTCACTCAGTGAATCGTTTATTTCTTTGTTCCAATGCTGCTCTAAAAGAACATCTCAGCTGTAGATACGATGTTTCTACTGCAACATTTCACTTTGACATTAGTATTTCCTTAATTAATGCAATTCTTCATTCCGACTTTAACATTGTTGTTTTTTTTGTAAATATAGTTTTAAACGAACTTTATTTTGAAAAGTAACTTTCCTCTGTATTCTTACTACCAGTTTCTATATTTTAGTTTTCTCCTTCTTAACTTTACCAGAAAATTATGAACCATAAAGAAGTGAAGCATTCTACTGTTTCTCATAACAATAGAGCTTATATTGATCTTTTCTTTGTTCCTCTTTAGTGTTACCAGACTTCACACAAATATTTTTTTTATACAAAACGTTTTACTTTGTGTTTTAATATACATTTTCAGTGAAACATCTATCTTTACCTGAAGATATACTAATATTTTTAATTGTTCGTGTTTATGAAGGTATCTCGTTGAATAATTCTCCTTTGTCAGGTTACAGGATATAATTAATTCTTTGACATATCGAATAAAACACGCATAGATATAATTATAATGAACTACACGTATCACAAAACATTTTCTTAGTACGGGCCTTATTCTTCGTTGATGCGAGTTTCTTTGTTTCAACTCATAAAAGCGTGTCATTCACCGAGCTCTCTCAACTATTACATAAACTATGCACTATTATAAGTACAATTACTATACTTTATTATTTATTTCACATGTAGTTTCATTAAACGAAGTTTTGTCTACGTTAATTTGCTTGTTTAATCGTGTTAACATTTTTTTCAAAGGGTGTGTGTTTTCTTATAGCAAAACCACATCGGGCTATGTTTTCAAATAAACCAGGATTTATTTATCTAGTATGTAAAGCCCCTAAAAAGCTTAGTTTAAACGCCAGGTGTGAAGATGAGAAAATAAGGAAAATTCAACAAAGATCAAAGAATATACTGCAAATGTTTTATAATAACAGATCTTCAACTGTCAGTGATGTCGAGAAACCCACTTGTTGAGAATTTTATATGCAAAAAACGGCTCTTTTGGGCTCAGAAAACACTTCAAATAGAAGAGCGAACAACGTTTCGACCTTCTTCGGTCATCGTCAGGTTCACAAAGAAAGAGGTAACTGGCCGGAAGCTGACCACATGTTTGGAAGGGGTTGTATAACGAATCAAAAAATCACGAAACCATATACTGCTGTATACCATATATTCCTGACATCAGCAAACAAATAACCAACATTTGGCAAAAACTAGTAACAAAATATAACATTCCAGTTAACACTAAATTTATTCAAAAACCAGGCACAAAACTAAGGTCTATACTATGTAAGAACTACACTGACAAACACCACACCAACATTATTTATAAAATACAATGTGATAACTGCCACGACTTCTATATAGGAGAAACAAGTAGAAAAATGGAAACCAGATTCAAAGAACATAAAAAGTCACCTTCACACGTTTTCGAACACTGCAAGTCAAATGGACACAACATAACCATAGAAAACACTAAAATACTAAATAAAAAAACAAACTTAAACAAACGAAAAATTAAAGAAGCCTTACTTATACAACAACTTAAACCCAAAATAAACCAATATAAAGGAACGCCATTATACCTATATTAATATTATAGATAAAATTATATATTCAAACATCAAACCGCGCCCTCTACATTGCGACACTCAGTTATACAACCCCTTCCAAACATGTGGTCAGCTTCCGGCCAGTTACCTATTTCTTTGTGAACCTGACGATGACCGAAGAAGGTCGAAACGTTGTTCGCTCTTCTATTTGAAGTGTTTTCTGAGCCCAAAAGAGCCGTTTTTTGCATAAAAAAAGATCTTCAACTGTACTATTTTCGTCGTATTTGTTGAAGATTACGAGTTTCATTCAATCAAATGATGGTCGATTGTGTTAATGGGATTGAAATAATGTTCTTATATATTCATATAATTTGTAATAATCCATAAAGGTCTATATTAAGAATGTAATATTTATACAATATAATAAGCTTAACATAATTTCTTATACTAGTGTAACTGATTATTATCATATTTCTTGAGCTAGTGAAAGGTGGTTAAACCGAAACAGTTAACATTATAATGCAAACAACCAACGTAACAGGTGCCATTTTAATTATAATCTATATAAATTACTATGTTTATTGTTACATGTTGTTGAAATACCAACGTAAAAATAGTTTAGTTCCCTTCATTAGAGTTTAATTAAATTACTTTACACTTTTTTTTATTGCTAAGAACGGTTATGAAGTGGTATTTGATTGAAATATGAATAAGAAACGATGTTTATTGGTTTTGTAATAATAGCATTATCTCATGATGTTCGGGTCGACTGTGGCGTATTCTTACTTAGTCACACCAAAGCTCTGCATCCCAGAATCTGACCCTGCTAGAGGCTACATAACATCAACATTATTTTTTGTGTCTGGTTTAGGGTCCCTAATCCAGTCAACATTCGGTACAAGGTAAGAGCCTAAGTCATATATCTAACTTTATAGGCATAAAAAAGTGTGAGACATTTTAAATATCATAAAACTGTAGTTTTCGGAATGATGTCCTTGTTATGTACTTACACTGACGTATTGAATCGCGAAATTATACAACAACTATGTTCATTAACTTATGTTCAAATATGTAAATGAGAGAAATCCGGCCTATACTTTCCAAAGAAATATAGTTATTTTATGCTACAGAATGTGTTATGTTACAATAAAGTTTTTTTTTAAATTTACTTTAACATTTATGCGCAGTCCCCTGGCAAAGTCCGTTGTTTGTCAGAGACATTTACAATGTAGATATTTATACGTTTAGTTTATTCAATTATTTTCGGTTTAAGGATCTAGAATTAATACGATCGTGATATTCTCGTGAGTTGATAATCTAGATAAAGTTTTTTGTTTATTTATTTGGAATATCTCGCAAAGCTGCACGAGGGCTATCTTCGCTAAGGTTCCTTATTTCATAAGTGTGAGAGGAAGCACCTAGTCATCCCCAACATTCGCAGATTATTGAGCTACTTTTTACCAACGAATAGTGGAATTGATCGTTACCTTATAGCGCACCGATAGCTGAAGGGGGAGCATATTTGACGTGACAAAGATTCGAACCCGCGACCCTCAGACTGCCATTCGAGGAAATTTAGTTTACACAAAAAATAGACAGCTCAAATGTTGAAAGTGGAGCAGTGGTCTTTTCCAATAATTAAATTTTTCAGTCAAAAACCTTCAAGTGGCACAGCAGAAAATATATGTATTCGCACCAATAGAAATCAAGTTTCGATACCCGTGGTACGCACAGCACATACAACCTATTGTGTAACATTGAACTTCATTCCAAATAAAAAACAAAATTATTGAAAATGTATTGACGAGAAGGTTATAAATTAGTAACAAACACAATAATGGTGTGAAAAATGCTATGAAATATAATAGATGCTTACACACACACCTTATTTAACATATAATTTCCACTACCACGTGCAATAGAAAATTAAAATTGCGTTTAACATATTCCTTATGAAGACGTATCGGATTGCTTAAAGAAACGTTAAGATCCTATCATCTACTCTAGATGGAATATGGTTAGAAACAAGAAAGAATAGAGAGCTTTGGACACGGAATCTTTGATAACTTTGAGAGAAATTCAAATAAAACAAAGTTAAATGTAAAGCTCTAAATTTGTCACATTTTTTAAATTGCGCTACATGGTTACTGAAAAAATCTATTGTTATCTGATAATTAGATAAAACTGGTGAAATTCGAAAACCTTTTTGATGTAACGTTTACCAACTTTGTATATGAAAGAAGCTGTCTGGTGAAAGGTTAACAGACAAAAATATAGTTTTATATGGAACCTTGAACCTGTTTCAGATCTTTTTCTATGAATATACATATGTTAAAGATAGTTTTGATATTGTTTACAGTCGATTGAACTATTTGTACAATTATAAACAGAACTGATTTAGTGTTTACACGTAAAAACTTACCCAGTGTTTTTTAATAGACTTCCAATAATTCAGGGTCCGTCATTTGTCTTTCTGGCACCATTATTTGCTATTTTGAGCTCAACTCAGTGGAAGTGTCCCAGTGAAGAAGAAATGTTGTTGACCACAGAGGAAGAGCTACAGGAAATCTGGCAAATCCGAATGAGAGAAGTGAGAAATTATATCAAAACAGTTTCTTGAAATATTTTGTATCCGACATAGGAAATAAGGAGTTTATGAATTAACGGAAACGTAAAAAATAATTACTGTCTCGAAATCCTAATTTTTTTATTTCTGACCTGCTACTGAATGAGTATATATATGTCAAAACGGCTTGTTTGGGTTGAGAAAATATTTTACATTCGCTCTTACATGTAAAATATTTTCTCAACCCAAACGAGCCGTTTTTGAATATGTATTTCTCTACAAGTGGGATTTCTTGACAGCACTAAATGAGTATACGTGGGAATTAATAAGAATGTTAGTGTTAACGTTTTAAACATTTTTTTTCCTAGATACAAGGCGCTATCATTGCGGCATCAATCTTTGAAATAATTATTGGACTTTCAGGCGTTATAGGAATAATACTTCAGTGGTTAACACCGTTAGTTATCGTCCCTACTATCTCGTTGATAGGACTTTCACTCTTTGAAGAAGCAGCTTCTACAGCTAGTAAGAACTGGGGAATAGCATTTATGTAAGTCTTGTACTATTATGGACTTTTTCCTTATTGATAGTTTACGTATTTTAATTTTATTTTATCTGTTATTGTCTATTTAAGACTTAATAAACACATTAAACATGAAGTGTGATAACATTAATTTGTAATAAGTAAATCATGAGAGTATTCTAATTATAAGTATAAATGGTCGATCTTTTTGGAAGCTAATTTGCAATTTAGCAAATTCTTGGATAGTTTGGTTTTGAATTTCGCGCAAAGCTACTCGAGAGATATTTGCTCTAGCCGTCCCTAATTTAGCATGATGAGACTAGAGGGAAAGATGCTAGTTATAACAACCCACCGCCAACTCTTAGGCTACTCTTTCACCAACGAAAAAGTGGGATTGACCGTCACATTATAACTACCCCACGGCTGAAAGGGCGAGCATATTTGGTGCGACTGGGATTCGAACCCGCGACCATCATATTCCGAGTCGAACGCTTTAACACACTTGGCCATGCCGGGCCCTTGTTGACTGGTTTCATGAAATTTTTACATTGATTCACTTATTCTGAATACCAGTGGTTCAGCGGTATGTCTACGGACTTACAACGCTATAAACCGGATCTAGATACCCGTGGTGGGCAGAGCACAGATAGCCCATTGTATAGCTTTTTACTTAATTCAAAACAGCAAAAACATCATTTTTAATTTTGAATATTACTTATTCGTCTCTATGGAAACAAGAGGTTGCGTAAATCACTCAAAGATATGTGTGGTAAAGGTGTAGGAGAGACACTAATAAGAAACATCACAGGATTCTTCAAAGAGGCATTTTACGACAAATCATGGGTCCTAAGAGAAATTTGTGCTATTTGCGTCAAAGAGGTGAAATAGTGAATTGAAAGTAAGAGAAAGTCTTTACCTTTCGGAATTTCAGTGGTCTGGTGTAAGCCTAAAAACCACAGTAATGACTGCTATTTTTGATCATTGTTCGTACAAGTCTACAATACCCGTAACATACAGAAAATTTCTCATTCGAACCTTCATTCTGCTTTAAGGCCAACAAGAGATGTTGATGGACCTGTTCGTCCTCCATCAGAGACTCTTCATACAGTTTCATGTGATTCTGAATCCGATGATAATAGAAATGATGATAGGGACGCTATTCAACCAGAAATATCTGGTAAGGTTAGTGATTTCACAAGGGATTTGGATATTCATAGATTCTGGAGTCCAAACTTCCGGCTAAGAACTTACTTTCTCTAAAGATATACTTTTGCAGGTACAGAATTCGTGAGAAACATATAATACCATTATTTTTGAAAGAAGGCTCACTTCTTAATTGCAACAATATTGCTGAACTGACACCAATGTTAAGAGCTGCACTCTATGATCTAAGTGAGTGGCGACTGTTTATTAATTCCACCAAAAGAAATCTACAAGGTGTTCTCCTAAACAATGGTAGCATATATGTTTCTGTTCCTATTTCTGATTAATTTAAAGGAAACATGAAAATGTCGAACTTTTTTATGAGGTGAAGTACAAAGAACATGGATGGAAACATTGTAGATAATAAAAAAAATATTTGAATGTTGTGTCAAGAAACCGTTCAACAAAGATCCCATACTTTTTGAGTTAATGGTACACCAGAGCATGATATCAGCACTGTATAAAGAAGCAATGATCAATCTGTCTGATTCCAGGACCGAAAAACATCAAGGAAAGTAGAACATCAGTATGAAGGCTGATCGTTCAAATGAGATGCTTTAGACGCCTAACATATAAAATACCATAAATCATATTTCACGTATGAAATACTGTTGTTTTATAATCACTAGAGAAATAGAAATTTCTCTCTGAAAAACTACATACAGACAATCAAGGCAATTACTATTTTGAAGGGATACAGAGAAAGACGATTTCTCTCTAAGATTATAGATAATCATTAACTTACCCTATGCTTAACACTGTGAAAAAGTTAATAATCACAATATTAACTGCTAAAATCAAACTTATATTAATTATTGCTGTTAAACAATCATATAAAATACGTTACAGTAAGTAGTTTTTCCAGTTTAGTATTCAGTGTTCTTACAACACTGTATTAAGAAAACTGTATCTTGTTGTTGTTTGTTTTCAGAACAATTTTACTTCTTGTGCTCTTCTCTCAGTATCTCAAAAATATTAATATTCCTGGTTGCAGCTACAGTAGAGAAAGAGGATGGAAGATCGAAAAACTCCCAGCTTTCAAGCTTTTTCCAGTGAGTAAAGGCTTAAAATACGGTTCAGACACATATCAGCTTTTCTAAAAACACACAAAAGCCTCAATTATAAATAGTATTGTCAAAAAAGAAACATTATTCAAACAACTTAGAGTTACTTAAAAATGTTTTGTTGTAACTTTCATCCCACTCAAAAAAAATCTTTTAAGAAAATTAACCTAAACATAAATGGCTGTTACTGTTCTTAGGTAGCGCGATAAAACAAGTTGAAAACACAACAAACGTATTATGAAACAAGTTCCACAAGGGAAAGATACACAGATTTGTATTTGACGTACGGCATAAATATTAAAGCAACATTTGAAGATAAATAACTTTAAATTTGTTTAATTTTTATGTATCACGTGTTTGTAGTATAAAAAACTGTACTTTGCATATTATTTTTACCCATACAAAAGACTTCATGTCAGCTACATATTAAATGTCAACTATTTCATTTTTAACACATTCAGTAGGCATTGTTGTTAGTCTTCTATCTAAACAAATATCCACTGGTATAAATTAAAATGCTAATATCTTGCTTTATGGTTTGTTTGAGAGATTAATACTAAAATTAAAAATACAACAAATGTATAATGGTTAGCGATGTAATCTAAATGATGAATAAGAAGTAACTCCAAGACTACTTGCAGGTCATACTTACAGTCATTACTGCGTGGGTTATTTGCTTCATACTAACTGCTGCAGATGCCCTGAGACCAACTAACTCAGCCAGAACTGATCTTCGCGTACAGACGATGTATTCCAGTCCTTGGTTTAGATTTCCTTATCCTGGTCAGTAGTTATAAATATAACCATTGAAATTTAGATTTTTTCCATTTACGTAGGTAATTTACAAAGTTATCCTTTGCTCAATTCTTTTAAAAAACAATCGTGTTATTCGTTCAGTTATAATGAAAGTAATTTGTTTAAATCACTTCTGATCATATATTACGTTGAAATCAATATTATATTTATAAAAAGTAATAATGTAAAAGATGTGTAAGTTTTATGTTCTGCTGTACGTGTGTTTTATTAAAGCAGTCGATACGTATTTTAAGAATGTTACATTTGAAAAAAGAGTAGACAATTTACAGTTTCATTTTGGTTTTGCAGGACAGTGGGGTTTACCAACAGTCACCTTTAGTGCTATTTTGGGAATGTTTGCAGGAGTATTAGCATCGGTATTGGAATCAATAGGAGATTACTACGCATGCGTCCGACTAGCTTGTGCACTTCCTCCTCCACCAAGCGCTATAAATCGTGGAATATTTGCAGAAGGAATTTCCTGTACCATCTCTGGAATTTGGGGATCTGGATGTGGAATGACTTCTTACAGTCAAAACATTGGAGCAATCGGGATAACAAAAGTACACCCATGTGTTGCCCTTCCATAGTAGATTTGCATTTCAATTTTATTTATTACTCTTAGTTGCTTAAACTTGTTGTATTATTGTAATGTATTTATGTATAACATAACTGCTGATATTTTGGAAATTTAAACACGTGTATATATTGAAACGGGGATATTTTAGAATCGTAAAACTTTTTCATTTGCTTGACTTTCACACTGATAGGTGGCTAGTCGACGGGTTATTCAGTATGGTGCCGTCACCATGATGATTTTTGCAGTTCTGGGAAAGTTTGGAGCCTTCTTAAACATAATTCCTGAACCCATTATTGGTGGAATCATATGTGTTATGTTTGCATTGGTAACGGGAGCTGGACTATCCAATGTTCAATTTATCGACCTTCACTCATCGAGAAATATTTTTATCCTTGGATTTTCTTTATTTATGGGGATTACAATTCCAAAGTGGTTTAGTGACCATCCAGGTACAATTGATGTAGGTACGTACATTTATTAAGATGTTGAAGTTTGGGGAAGGAAATTTGTTGAACGCTAAGAAACAGTGTCTGAAATCATCTGTTAGATAATATAGACTGTTGAATGTTGCAAAAGTTACAAAACATAGAGTATTTAAAAATATATGATAGTGGTTTGTTTTACATTAAATGGAAGATTCTTATAACATTAAAAGATGGTTGAGAGTTATCGAAATATCAGAGAACCAGATCACCAGTTTATAAAATATTCTTTAAGTTACAACAGATTAGTAAACCTCAATTTAACTTATTTTTAAATTATTTTTTGTTTCGTTTAGGGAATGACGTAGCAAACCAACTCATTACAATTCTTTTGAACACCAGTGTATTTGTTGGTGGATTCATTGCGTTTGTGTTAGACAATTCCATACCAGGTAAGGGATCATTTCGTCGAGAATTCATGAATAAACCAAACATATGGCAATGTGATATGTTACTCCATTGAAATATTATGTTAGCGGTTTATGTTATATTAATACTCGAAAAATTTAGTTATTTTTGTAGCTTACAGTATCTGTATAAAACATTGCAATTTTATTCTGCGTAACTTTCAAAACAAAAAAAAAGTTTCCATTTGTGACATAACTTTTCTGACAACTGATTAATCTATTTCCATTTTAACCGGTTCTCCATCTAATATAGCGGTAGGCTTACGAACTTACAAAGTTGAAATAAGGGGTTCGATTCCCCTGGGTGGACTTAACAGATAGTTCGAAGCAGCTTTGCTATAAGAAAAACACATTCTCTTCATTTTGGCCTACTAATTTTAGAATACTGTCTCCGAGCTGTTTAAATCAAGTAATGATGTAATGGTATAATATTTAGTATAACGATAGACAATGTGATAATTAAATATACCTCAGTTAACTTGCTCTGAAAATAAAAATAAAATTCTCAAAATATTTTAAAGGTTAATATTTGAAAGCCCCAAGAGTGTGGCTGCGGACTCATTGCGTTTCTGATAGACAATTCCATACTAGGTAAGGGATCATTCTGTCGAGAGTACGAGAATAAACCAAACAAATGGCAATGAGATATGTAACTCCGTTAAAATATTATGTTAGGAATTTATATTATATTTGGCCTTAAAATATTCAGTTACTTTTCAGTTGCTTGCTAGAAACCGGGTATCGATATCAGTGGTGTAGCATTGTGCTTAGTTCCAAACAAACTATTTCAAAGTCCTACGGTGGAGATTAATGCCTTTTAATATTACAATAAGAATGACTACAATAGCTGCACAAACGATACGTCTTGGAAACGATAAAAAATTCTGCAATCTAGAAAGCCTGAACATAAAACACATCAGTTAAGAATCCACTATGATTAAGTATATAAACATATTACCATTGTCTAAAAATTTGTTTTTGTTGCTGATGTTAATCACTGAGGTACACAATGGGCCTTCTATGCAGTAGTTGTTATGAGTATCAAATCAGGAGTTTTAGCAACTTAGATTTCCATAAACCTCTTGGAGGACTTTATATAAATTGAAGTTAACACAACGTAAAACGTCGATCATACTCCAACTTGAAAAGATATCAACCAAATGGGAGATTTTAACACATAAACAAAAAGATAATAACAGGAATACACATCAGTACTGATTGAAGGTTCTTCTGTAATTTGTATTTATGGTCCAGAATAAGAATGAAATCTTTACTGGTGGAATACAGATATGAACATCACAAGATGATCACTGAAATAAAACAATAAGTTATAAATGATTTCATCTTTAATTTAACATTAGACACTTTAAAAACATTCCTTATAAATGTTTGTACAGTGGAATACTGTGTGTTTTACTCGTTTTTTCGCATTGTTTAATATATTGTTCTGTATTAGTAGTTCTTCGCTAACAATAATTTTGATTCTTATTTTTTCATTGAAAATATATCCTTTGAAAACATCAACAAAAGTATTAATAAAATCTTTACGAATTTTCTTCACCGTTGTTTCACACAATATTCATTTTATGTTACAGTAAAATAGAACTTAAAAGGCCCAAAGACTCAGCACTAAGTCTGATTGTTAATATAGCTAAAAATCAGGTTTCAACATGTTTAGTAGACACTGCAGATTGTTCATTGTATAGCAGCTTTGTACATAATAATAAAAAATGAAAAGTTAAAATAACTTCCTTCATATAAGACACTAAATATTATCCATATTTCTGTTTCTCGTGTGTTATGTCGTATTTGTACTGACCACTGATATAGAATCGAAGAAAGTCTGTTTCGTTCTTTTTTGTTACCAAGTGTCAAATCTATAGAACGACCTGTCTGTCGTGTGTTTAATATTTACATCTTACAGATGAGAAACAGGAGAAAATGTTATGTCTTTTAAAAATAAATGTGATATTAAATATAAATCAATAAACATCTCTCCAATTTGTTTGTTTGTTTGTTTTGGAATTTTGCACAAAGCTACTCGAGGGCTATCTGTGCTAGCCGTCCCTAATTTAGCAGTGTAAGACTAGAGGGAAGGCAGCTAGTCATCACTACCCGCCGCCAACTCTTGGGCTACTCTTTTACCAACGAATAGTGGGATTGACCGTCACATTATACACCCCCACGTCTGGGAGGGCGAGCATGTTTAGCGCGACGCGGTTGCGAACCCGCGACCCTCAAATTACGAGTCGTACGCCTTACACGCTTGGCCATGCCAGGCCCCACATCTCTCCAAATACATCAGTAAAAAAAAACACACACATTGAAGTTACTCTCAAAGCTAAAAATATATAATAAAAATGTGTGAATTTCAGGAACAGACGAAGAAAGAGGACTTACGAAATGGAGAAAGCAAGGCCTTGAACGTGATGGGTCTGAAGGTGATCAATTGACATTGTTGTCACCTCCAACCTATGATCTTCCATTCGGCATGAACTTAATTAAAAGATATAAAATTTTGAAGTACATTCCTATCAGTCCAACATACAACCAGAATAGTTTATTTAGTAGTGTAAGATCATTGTTTAAAAAAATTATACCTCAAATTAATTGTAATCGTAAAATCGACTGATTGTCGAAAGTACACAGAAAAATTATCATCCTTTTATAATTTATAATTGTTGCCACAAGAACTGTTGAAAGTAAAAACATGCCGTGATCGTCTCTTCATTTACATTTGGAAAAATGTCACCATAAGTGTGTATTAGTTTGGGAGGTTTCACTACGTGTAACAAAACCAAATGAATGATTTCCTGCTTCCAAGATAAACTTTTTATCTGTTACTATTTCATGACATTTTGATCGTTTTTAGTATAATCACGATATACAGCTATCTTTTAACCTTTAACAACTCATTATAAATTTTGGGTTTAATACTTGAAAATCAGAACTGTAAATCTAATAATTTTACTTGGATAATTTTTGCTTTATAATATTGTTTTAAATGTAGTGTACTTTGAACGTATGAATAAGTTTAAATTAAATATAAATAATTTGATCATTAGTTCTATATACGTCTTCATGTTTCTTTGAATAAAGGGCTTTTGATTTCAAAAAATGTTGAAACCTTTGTCAGCATTTGTCGCTGCAATCATGGGAGTGACCGTTAAGCTCATTTTCTTACGTTAGTTTAAATGGAAAAAACATTTGAAACCATTTGCACTTATTTTTATTGTCATTTAAAGTGAACACTGGAAATCATTTAAAGCAATAAAGAATGTAGAAGTGGTTCATGTGAATAACTACATGACTACAGCCGTTCTTATACGGATATTTTGTACCAACATGTAGAGTGATATCAGGCAGGAATAATAGTACTCTATGGTAAGAACTAAATAGATGAAAAAATACTGAAATAAAGAAATTTAAATATAATTCACTCAATAAATTAAACTTCTGCATAAGTAAAATAATATAATTTAATTAAAGATAATGTCGTTCTATAATATTTCATGTTTAAGACATTCAGACATCTACAAACTTCTCCTTATTAATAAAAATTATAAAATGTTTCAAAACATAGTGTTTCTATATTAATAAGTATATTATTTACAAACATAAATATCAAAGTGTTATTCATAAAACATCATAACGAAACTGAACTCACAACAATGCCTGCAATTTTATTATAAAACGTAACATGTAGCAAGTTGATCTCAAGCAGCTTATGGTATCTGGTGAGTTTTATTCATCTTTAAATTGTAACAGCGTGATAACAAGTTCATAGACCCAGTGTTATTTAAAATTTCGAATAGTTGTTTGTGACACCATAGCTAACAGAACTAATAGTTTTTACAGACAGGAGCATTTAAAAATGTAAAAGTTACTTAGTTGTTAAAGTCACAGAATTCGTGGCGAGCGATTATGTTCTCACCAAATTAAGATTTGTTTTCAGTGAGAACACAGCTAACATTGACAATTCATATGACCTAACGGCTCCTAGGATAACTTTCAATGGCACGTCAACAATTTATCAATTAAAGCTGTATATAATATCTCTTTCGAACAGTTTAAAAATTATCTCTTGATATATTTGTCTGAATCCAAACTACAGTCATTGTGATATTAATCTTTCTAATAGTTCTCCGATTCACAGGAGTTACAAGAATAATACATCCATGGTTAACTCCTTTAGTAATTGTTCTTACCATATAGTTAATGGGACTTTCTCCTTATCTCAGAACGGCTGGTTTGAGTATTAAGAGTTTTAATGATCAGCAGAAAACAACGTTTCAATTTTCCCAGGTCATTTTCAGGTAAACAAACACAGAGTTTGCAACTGACCGTTGAACTTTCTCTCCGAAGAAACAATTTCTGAAGCCAGAAGAAACGTTTGAGTTCATTCAATGAAATAGTTTTACAGGTACAGGAACCTTGTAGAAAGATATTATAGAGGCAATAAATAAATACAAAGGCACCAAACAGCCAAAATGTTGTTCCTGAAGTAATGTTCGTTCATTAGAGATCATTTCCATTTGTAATTATGAAACTATATCTCATTGTAGTGACCGAGTTTGTTTGTTTTTATAAGGAGTTACTGACTTGTTTTACTATAGTGGTTTCACAATTAAAAAAAATAGAAAATTCATAATTCACTTTCAAAAAAACTCTAACAACACTTTTCGAAACACTGTTTTAACAGTATATGAAAAGTCAAATAAAATTACTTCTGTTGTTATCTCTCATGTAGAGTTCAAAACGCGTTTCCAAAATTTGGGAAACAATATATCCATTTATGGCAACAAAATACCGATTTGAAAGAATTCTTCCCATGAATTTTTTCTGCTCTTGAAAGAATGGAAATTACCAATTTATTATGGCTGATACTAAAAGTTCAACCTTAGATTTTATAAAACGTGACTACACTTTTTCCTTCAAACAGGGAATTGAAAGGAATATCAACTCACCAAGTAGTTTGCTTATACCTGAAACATGTTTTAGAGACGTAAAAAAGCAAAATTATGAATAAAGCCAGAGTTTAGCAATAAGACAAGGAGTGTAAATCAGACTTCTTTGTTGTGCAGTGGGAAACGGGCACTTGAAGTAAACATGATTTCCACAATCTAATCTACATTAACTTCATTATTTTCGTCACTATTTGATGATATTGATAAGTTATCATTATTTATAATCTATATAAATACATAAAAACATTTTTAGTTTCACATGAAAAAAAAAGTATTTATTTGAAGTTAAGCACAAAGCTATACAATGGGCTATCTGTGCTCTACCCATCACAGGTATTGAAACCGGATTTCTGGTACTTTAACACTGCTGTGCTACCGGAAAACTGAAAATACACCTGATTT
>VWRL01001711.1:0-24994 GCA_011833715.1 Carcinoscorpius rotundicauda | reverse complement strand
AGTGAACAATGTCCTTTACAACTGTTTCCTACTGAGTAAGTGGATTTATTTCACCAATGTGACCCTTGGAATATAAAATTGATTTATTTCATATTGCCTTAACTCTGTGCAACAGGGACTTTTACTGTTGTGTAAAAGTCAATCCAATTAAAATAATATTTACTAACAACGTCATTAATCTGTGATTGCTGGCAAGCTGAGGAAGTTTACATTAGAATGACAGAGAAAGAATCAGAACTTATATGAGATAAAATAGCCATATATTTAAAAGTTATGAAAATAAGAAAAATTATTATTCATTCATTGTTAAAAGGTATTAGTTTTAATTGGATACATTTGAATCACCTTCACAACATTTATATGGTTCATAATTTCCTTATGATTTTTTTTAAAAATTACATTCTGTAAGTTTAAATGAAATGTAGTTTACTTATGGAATATTACAATTGGCTTAAAGCTGCATTCTTACTTATAGGTGACAAAGATTACAATGTTATACTTTTTTCAGTGGAATCGGTTAACATCCACAATATTGGAGTATTTAGTCTGATATTCACTGAATAATTTTTGTTGGAATTCAAATTGCAGTAATATATTTTATTTTGTGAATATTTTGAGGCCTGTAGTATATTTTTTGTGTAGGCCTGGCGTGGTCAGGTGGTTAAGGCACTCGACTCGTAATTCAAGGGTCGCAGGTTCCCGTCACGCCAAATATGCTCACCCTTTCAGCTGTGAGGGTATTATATGTGATGATCAATCCCACTATTTGTTGGTAAAATAGTAGCCCAAGAGTTGGCAGTGGGTGCTGATGACTAGCTGCCTTTCCTCTTGTCTTACACTGCTAAATTAAGGACGGCTAGTGCAGATAGCCCTCACGTAGCTTTGTGTGAAATTCAAAAAACAAAAACAAACAAACTTTTTGTGTATCTCATCATCATAACTACTGGTATGTTGCTGTTTTAATTGTGCTGCAAATCTTTCATTTTACCTTGTTTTTTTTAGTTCATAATGTAATTATGTCTTAATACGGCAATGTTTCATCTGTAATACCTAATGTAATTATGTCTTTATTTGGCAATGTTTCATCTGTAATACATAATGTAATTGTGTCTTAATATGGCAATGTTTCATCTGTAATACATAATGTAATTATGTCTTCATATGGCAGTGTTTCATCTGTAATACATAGTGAGTTATTTAATTCTTTTATAAGATACTTTTTTCAGTCGTTCAGTGAATTGGTTTTTCTCTACATAAAACATATTATCTTATACATGAAAATGAAAGTGTGATGCCTTACACTTTGTTTTGTCATTAAAGAATTCCTGAAAGACATATTTCTTTAAGTAATAAATTAGCAAGTTATTGATTCTTTATAAAACAAAACAGTAATATGTAAATACTACTAAGAAAAGCAAACTGAATTCCCTGAAGTTTTACTTCTGAGATCTGTGGATAATTTTTGACATGGTTATCACATTAATATAGGAATGAGTGGTAAATATAGACTGTTTTTTCTTCTTCTCATTACTACAGAAGTGCTGATTTGTCTTTAGAAAGAAACATGCTGGCTGTTACTAAGTCAATCAGACCTAATGGAATGACATATTGTATGTCTGTAAATTTTGAGGTAACTGAAGAAACTGACATAGATGCATCATACAGTCTGTTTCAAGGAGGATTCTTAGAAGATGGTTATATCACTGAAAAGTTTCTGTACGTTTTGGTTGTAACTAAATGTAACATGTGCTTCTCATGGTAAAATGTTTCAGTTAATATTTAGTCAGATAATTTTTATGTTTTGCCTAATTTTTGTTCTGTGTTTCTGTTTGTTTGGAGTAAAGTGGCAGAAACATTATTCTGTTGTTTAACGATTTGCTGACTCTATGAATTAAACTAATTATATTAAAGATATCCAAGATCACATACAAATGTTACTCACGTGTAAACACTCAGGTCAAGAGAGATGACATATAGCATTTAACCCTGCTTTTAAAAAAGTCACAGATTTACTGCATTTTAATTTTTTTTTCTTACACCTTATCCATAACAATAAAAATAAATGATTTATGTAACTTGACTACAACAAAGTCAACTTTTGAAGTGAAAATTTGTTTAAAATGATGTTTCTGTGAAGATATTTAACAGATCAATATCTCTAACCATTTTCTGTTGAACAGTATAATAGTTTTCATAGCAAAGAGAAATATAATATAGAAGTCCTGCCTTTATATGTTAAATGGTATTAAATAGAAATGTTATTTAATGACAAATCCAGATGTAAATTTTAAAATTTGTTGAATGTAATAATAACGGAAAAAGACTTAACTATGAATTTGGTATAGTGCTAATTTAAATACATCAGTTAAGGAATTGTTCCATGGGACAGCAGTAAGTCTTTGGATTTACAATGTTAAAATTAGGAGTTCAGTTTCCCTTGGCACATCATTCAGTGTGATGTGACTTTGCTATAATAATGGCACAGACACGTCTAACAAGTTTTTTATTTTAAGATCTTTGAGTTTATTTTATCTGTAATTTTATGGCATGGTAGTTGTTAACTTTCAAAAGCTAATCGTTACTCTTTATGAAAATATTGTGTTGAAAAATTTGAATACATAGATGATCTGTTAATAGTATTCATAGGTTTGAAGTGTTGATTGGAGGTTTACAATGACAATGTTTATTGAAGTTTTAATTGAAATTATTTTTTTGACTTTTGTTTCTTTCAGTGTTTGGGCTAATGGAACTGTAAGTGTAGTTTTTCTAAACAAGATGTCGCTTTCGAGTTTAGAACTGAAAGGTGAACTTCCAAAGTCAATCACAGCAAATGCTTTTCACTATCTTTGTCTTCAAATGAAGATAACACAAGACACAGTGTTCAACTTAAACAATATTTTCAAAATGTTTTTCGACATGGAAAATGTTAACTTAGATGCAAAACTGGACAGCGATGAAGACAAGTTCAACATGACTCTACTCACTGGTAGCTGGATGCAAGTTGGGCCTGAAGCTTCTAATACTCATCCATTTCAGCAGTTGAACTTTTCTGTAGCCTTCATATATATATACAACTCTATTGACACTGGTGGTTAGTAAGTTTCAGTGATAGATTACCAAGTAGACAAGGAACTTTCTCTTTTGAAAAATTTTGTGCAGTTAAAGTTGGTTGAAGTGGTACAGTAGAGCTCACCTTCTGGACATTACTAGTAATATCAGTGAATGTGCATTACTTTCAAACCGAACATTGAACAGTTTAATAAAAGAATAGAATTTCTTTCTGAATGAATGCTTAAGTTACAGGTTTGAGATTATCGAGCACGTCTTTTCACATTAAATTGGAAATAATCCTGTTCAGAAAATATACCTGGAATAGGATGCTGTAAGATAAGTGGGCTTGGAAGGAACATGTACATATTGTCAGTGCTTGAATATGTCTATGTTTTAGATGGATATTTATAATTGAAGAAAAAGTCTAAAACTATTTATCCAGCTACCTATACACATAGTACATTATGATTCTTAATGGAGGAAAAAATTCAATCACTACTGAATAATATATAATTTCAACTAAAGTTGAACCACTTTCTGTTATGGTGTTGGATAGTATCAAAGTTTTTGTAAGCTATAAGAAAAAATAACTGATATTTTTGTTTAGAACTTGTATTTGTTCTTTAAAGACTTAAATTTTTTTGTAAGATTTATTTTGTTTTACAATACGGTTTGTTTTCTCTCAGAAATGAAGTTATCTTGCTCAGACTGCAATGGACATGGAACGTGTATTCCTGGACCAGAAGTCAGTTCATATCGTTGTTTATGCACAGAGTTTTATACTGGTGACCATTGTGAATTACAGTATAATTTTTGTGGGTAAGTCATCTGAAATGATTATTAATTTTAATTCATGGTATTCTTGTGGTATTTATTGTAAGATGTGCTCTGATAATTATTTAATGGTACATAGTTTAATATCTCCGTCAAATGAACAACATTAAAAGCTTTTGGGGAGTTATTTTTAAAACAAATGTCAGAAAGCCAATATTTAAGAAATCTATTGTTTCTTTTGTCCTACTTTTTCACCTTTTTGTATCTATGTTTCATACGTTTATTACATTTTGACTTTGTTCGAGATAAGCCACTTTAGAGTTGTTAGATTTTTTCTTACATACTTTTTTTTTCTGTATATTACCAACTTATTTTTGAGTAAACTCATGTGATTAAAGACATTTTACAACAACAGGAAAACATTTCTACTCGTGGTGAGTACAGTAGGTGCATCATAAAATGTGATGTTATCTCCGTTGTTGCACATCCTACAAGTAGAATTAAAAGTGAGTGAGTGATACATGAATTGAAATAAATGATTAACTTATTAGATATTGTTTGTAAAACACATTTTAACAGTGCAAACTGTGAAGCACTTTTACTGTTACAAACAAGACTTGTCCGGGAAGTTTATTTTCATCTTCTTGGCATGAAATAAACACTAGTTGCACGTTAGTTCTAAAACAGTGATAAAATTTATGTAGAACCACTTTTGAGACGTTGAATCACTAGGTGAGGTGAAGGGTTTTCTCTCTAGCCTTTCTCTTGTATTGCATTTTTAACAACACAAGTTAAAGAAGAGTGTGATGTACTTTATATTTTTAAGATGTGTATGTTTTGCAGGATATACTGAAGATTATAACATGTTATTTGTATGCAAACATTAACTGCAGTTGTTTATTACTGAACTTTTATTTAAGAGAAGAACACCATATTGAATTCTTAACTACACAAAGACTAAACACTATTTATTAAGTGACTATTATTCATCATTAAAAGTTTAAAATACACGAATAACTCACACATCTGTCTTTATAGATGTGAGAATCTTTCATGGCAGGTAATGTGTAACAATATTATATCCTTATTGTGTTAAACGTTTGTAGCGTGTATTATGTTGCAGGAGTATACTCCTATCATGTGAACATTTTGTAGCCTTTAATATGTTGTCAGAAATCAACTCTTTTTCAAGTTACAAAATCATATTCTGCTATAACAGAAACTTTATTTAATAAATTACCTATTGTATTCTGAGAAGTAAGCTCAGTTATTTTGATGAAAGACAGACAATAAAGATATAGAAAATTCAGTGTTATTAAATGCTTTTTGGATAATGACCAATGTTCAAGGATGAATCTTTGTAACAGTGATATTCAGAACCACCTTGTTTATTTAGTAACTTAATGCCTAACATAACCTTTAGGGGACATAAAACAAAAAGCTTGTTAGTCCATCAAGACTAGCCTTTCAACTTTAAAAAAAAGCAAGCTCAAAGCCAGTCTCGATTATTGTAATATTTACTGAATCTTTCCTTACAGTTACTGAATCTGTCACATCTGAAAGCAAACTTTTCTGAAGACCAAACATCTCATTAAAAAAGTAAAACCAAGTAGAAGATGATTCATATTCTGTCAAAATTTATATTTGTGTCACTTTTTGATATTATTTTCACCAGTAAATAAGAAATAAAGATGATTCATCAGTGCTGAATTCCCTTAATCTTGGACAACTCAATCAGATCCTTTAGCTCTATTTGTTTAGTTAAGAGAAAAGTACCCATAAGGCCTTCTTCTAGTCTTTCATTTTCTTTTACTAGCTTGGTTATATTTACTTTCAGAGCTGCAATTTCTTCTTAAAACTCTCAGTCTGTTGACATGTGATCAAAACATACTGAATTATAGGCACAGAAATAGCTGAATGAGAAGGTTCATCATTGTGATATATTAAAATCAGCACCTCTTTGTAAAACTACTCAATATATATTAATTATGTATCTGTATTGTTTTAGTTTGAATCACTCAGTGAATGCTGCATCCTGTTGAATAAATAAAATAAATCTTTCAACTCAACCTCGCTTTTGTTTTCATCTTTTTGAGTTTGGATACCACACCACATTGCTTCAGATAATTACAGAAGATAACTGAGGATTTCAGTGAAAATATCTCATAAAGATGGTGTTTTACTGTTCTTGGTCATTGTATTGTTAATAATGTTTATGCAGTAGACAAACAAGATTATTCTTCTATTTTGAACTTTTCAGCTGCTAATTGGTTCTGATATACTGAGAAGCAATATAGGAAAGGCTGTTACTTAGATAGAACTATGGGAACAGACATTTAACAAACAATAACAACAACACAAAGAAAATAGAATACATGCAACCATTTTGTTTTACATGAACTGAGTTTTAGTATTAATCTAAATAAGTTAAAAGTAGTTTTTTTTTAACTCCTGGTGATCTAGACAGCTCCCCAACTCCCTAGCCTTTTAAGGTTTTCTCTCAAATATGCAACTCTCAAAGCTATAATAAATACAATAGAGTTGAAATCCACTCTATAGAACAGTTACAGATTTATATACAAGTGTCTTCTTCAGTCAAACATTGGTATTGTTTCATTAATGTGGATTCGAACCTCACTGCAAATTACTTTACACAGTATTGTGTATTTGCCTATTATTATAGTGTATGTGTAATGGAGTTAAAATCCACTTTAAGGAAACAATAACAGATTTATATGGATGCTAGTTTGACATTTGATGTGTTTCCTTTTCAGTCCAACATTGGAACTGTTCCATTGATGTGGATTTGGACTTCACTGTAAGTTTCCTTACATGGTATTGCATACTTATCTATTATTTTACAGGGTGGCCTGTAAGTCCCTACTCATCCGTAAGTTATTATGTTGATTCATAAACTAATGATCAGTTGAAGGCAGCTATTACTACGGCATTTGAACAATAACCCCTGCTATGTTAAGGAAACTGTCTCACAAAACATGGTGTCGCATAATATTATGCAGTGAGAATGAGGGACACCACACAGATACACTGGATACATGAGATGTATGGATGGGTAGGGACTACCCTGTAGTTAGTACACCATAAGTATACCATGGTAATACAGTAGAGTAAAGCAAGATTAAAATTAATTGTAACTTTATTTTTAATAAAAACATATAGTTTAAAATATGTTTAATTAAAACAGATATATAATTTTACATATTTTTAATAAAAACAGTTATAGTTTAAAATATTTTAAGAAAAACATATAGTTTAAAATATTTTTTATAAAAACAGATATAAGTTAAAATATTTTTAATTAATGAAAACAGATATAATTTAAAGTGTTTTTATTAAAAACTTATAATTTAAAATATGTTTCAAATTTTGGTTCTTGTTAAACATGTCAGATGATCAGTCTCCTTTCATTAGGAGTAAGAGCTAAAGGGCTTTCATGGTTAAGTAAGATACAACTTGTCTGTTAGGCTATTTGATTCTACAGTAGTTCATTTAGCTGTACTTTCCTGATACATGATAAGACATTGAAGCGAAACTATATCGGCAAAACTTATAAATGTATATCATTATATGTTACTGTTGTAATTACAGATCAACTTAAGATTTACTATATTTTATTAAAACTATTGTTTTGTTTGTTTTATTACTATAGAACTTTTTTATTAATAACAATGAGGAACAGCTTGTTGATTAAAATGAACCGTTTGAAAAGTTATATGCAGTCATTTTCTGGGTGGGGTGAGGACCACTCTTGTAAAGTTTGGAAGTGGTAGCAACAGTCCTGCATGTGGTGAGATGCTGTTTATGTGGTTTTACATCCTATTGCTGGTGTATGCTGAGTTTTGAGACTGTACGTATGCCATGGTTTTGGTTTGTTTTTTATATTTTGCTGTACAAAAACGATTTTTTTTTTGCACAGATTTACAGACATTACTTTGCTAAAAGGGTTCAATTTTGCTGTGAAACCCTTATAAATATGCTGTGTGTCACCTGTTACATCATGGCTTGCACCTGCTATGATACATACTGTATTGGCGTGTCTGAACTGTTATTTGCAGTGTTTATGATGTGTGTTATATAACTACATAATTTATGCACAGGCAGCCTCGTGTAGCTTTGAGCAAATTTCAAAAACAATCAACCTCAAGGAAACAAAAAAGGTTCTTTTAGAAAATAAATTAATGTCAGATTAGTAATTATGAAGCGACATCTATGAGATAATTCAGAAACACCAAATTGGACCGATCTGTGAAAATCAGTGACTTAAGATTGAAGTCATCACAGGTATTTTGATACGATAAACTCAAAACCTGTGCTAAATACATGTGTTTGTGAAAAAATTTAATGAGAAATTAAAATATCCTTCAAATAACACATTTCGAAGGCGATATTTACAAAAGTAACATCACACCTCAAAATTCATATACGCTTCACTCTTCAATTATAATGTGCATCTGCACATAGCTATCCCTAACCTAAAACTTGAGGATTACAGGAGACACAGTTAGTCAAGAACTTTGTTTGTTTTTTTAATTTCGCGCAAAATTACAAGAGTGCTATCTGCACCAATCGTCCCTAATTAAGCAGTGTAAGACTAAAGAGAAGACAGCTGGACATAGTAACCCACCGCCAACTCGTTGGGCTACCTTTTATCAACGAATAGTGGTATTTACCGTCACATTATAACGCCCCCACGGCTGATAGGGCGAGCATGTTTGGCGCGACGGGAATGCGAACCCGCGACGCTTACATTAGGAGTCGAATGCCTTAACCACCTGAAATGCCGAGCTAGAGGTAATGATAAGGTATTACGTATCTAAAATTCCTTTGTTTTTATTAATTTATGACTTTATCTTTTAATGAACGAAATATATTTTGTAAGAATTATACATTTCGAGGTGTTAACAAACTATCAAGTGCCCGAATAGCTCAGTCGGTAGAGCGTTAGGCTTTTAACCTAACGGTCCAGGGTTCGAGTCCCTGTTCGGGCGACGTTGCAGTTTCAAGTTTATAGACATTCACTTGAACATAACTCTGGTCTACCATCTTTTTGATCAGTCACACGAAACGTGCCCAACCTTTTATCTGTCGAGGTATCATAATGGTACGGTCAATCCCACTATTCGTTTGTAGAAGAGTAGCCCAAGATTTCGCTGATGATGACTTTCTGCCTTCCCTCTAGTCTTACGCTACTGACGATGTGCAGTCTATACGTTTTCCAATTGTCACTTTCATCAGGATAATGCGCCGTGGCACAAAGCACGCATCCTCTCAAGCTTGTTCCTCTAACACGAGAGTGACTTCAGTGTACTCCTATGCTCTGCACAATTCCCAGATCTCAATTTAATAGAGGATCTCTGAAATGAAATGGAACGAAAAATTCTCGATATCAATGTGTGGCCAACAAATCTGCAGGAACTGCATGACGTCATCGAGCCACAAAACCTCTGAGAAATGTTTCTGAAACCTTGTTGAACCAATGCCATAAAGAATTCATATAGTCCTGAAGGTAAAAGGAGGCGCTGTCCAGTACTAGATATTTTTGTAGCCACTGTGAGTATCTGTGTGTTTGTAGGTGTGTGTCTGCTTTCAACTGGCGAACCGTTGTTACCAAACAAACATTCATTCATCTCTTGGAGGGCTCCGTCTGTGGATTGGAGGACACGACAACTAGAAAAATATTCGATGACTTGAAGAATATTTTCTTCAAATAATTCGTCTTTAAATGACCAGTATTTGGAAGTCAATTACAACGCCAAGATCTAATGAAATCTTACACAAAATACGAGAATATTTATATTAATTTTATGGAATAGTTTCCGAATGTCTCAGATTGATACACCGCGGGAAAATGCTCGTTTGTTTTAAATTCCCGTCGCGCCAAACATGCTCCCCCGTTATAATGTACCACTATTCGCTGGTAAAAGGGTAGACCAAGAGCTGTTAATGGATGGTGATGACCTCTAATCTTACATTTCAAAATTAGGAACGGCTAGCACAGGCAGCCTCGTGTAGCTTTGAGCAAATTTCAAAAACAATCAACCTCAAGGAAACAAAAAAGGTTCTTTTAGAAAATAAATTAATGTCAGATTAGTAATTACGAAGCGACATCTATGAGATAATTCAGAAACACCAAATTGGACCGATCTGTGAAAATCAGTGACTTAAGATTGAAGTCATCACAGGTATTTTGATACGTTAAACTCAAAACCTGTGCTAAATACATGTGTTTGTGAAAAAATTTAATGAGAAATTAAAATATCCTTCAAATAACACATTTCGAAGGCGATATTTACAAAAGTAACATCACACCTCAAAATTCATATACGCTTCACTCTTCAATTATAATGTGCATCTGCACATAGCTATCCCTAACCTAAAACTTGAGGATTACAGGAGACACAGTTAGTCAAGAACTTTGTTTGTTTTTTTAATTTCGCGCAAAATTACAAGAGTGCTATCTGCACCAATCGTCCCTAATTAAGCAGTGTAAGACTAAAGAGAAGACAGCTGGACATAGTAACCCACCGCCAACTCGTTGGGCTACCTTTTATCAACGAATAGTGGTATTTACCGTCACATTATAACGCCCCCACGGCTGATAGGGCGAGCATGTTTGGCGCGACGGGAATGCGAACCCGCGACGCTTAGATTAGGAGTCGAATGCCTTAACCACCTGAAATGCCGAGCTAGAGGTAATGATAAGGTATTACGTATCTAAAATTCCTTTGTTTTTATTAATTTATGACTTTATCTTTTAATGAACGAAATATATTTTGTAAGAATTATACATTTCGAGGTGTTAACAAACTATCAAGTGCCCGAATAGCTCAGTCGGTAGAGCGTTAGGCTTTTAACCTAACGGTCCAGGGTTCGAGTCCCTGTTCGGGCGACGTTGCAGTTTCAAGTTTATAGACATTCACTTGAACATAACTCTGGTCTACCATCTTTTTGATCAGTCACACGAAACGTGCCCAACCTTTTATCTGTCGAGGTATCATAATGGGACGGTCAATCCCACTATTCGTTTGTAGAAGAGTAGCCCAAGATTTCGCTGATGATGACTTTCTGCCTTCCCTCTAGTCTTACGCTACTGACGATGTGCAGTCTATACGTTTTCCAATTGTCACTTTCATCAGGATAATGCGCCGTGGCACAAAGCACGCATCCTCTCAAGCTTGTTCCTCTAACACGAGAGTGACTTCAGTGTACTCCTATGCTCTGCACAATTCCCAGATCTCAATTTAATAGAGGATCTCTGAAATGAAATGGAACGAAAAATTCTCGATATCAATGTGTGGCCAACAAATCTGCAGGAACTGCATGACGTCATCGAGCCACAAAACCTCTGAGAAATGTTTCTGAAACCTTGTTGAACCAATGCCATAAAGAATTCATATAGTCCTGAAGGTAAAAGGAGGCGCTGTCCAGTACTAGATATTTTTGTAGCCACTGTGAGTATCTGTGTGTTTGTAGGTGTGTGTCTGCTTTCAACTGGCGAACCGTTGTTACCAAACAAACATTCATTCATCTCTTGGAGGGCTCCGTCTGTGGATTGGAGGACACGACAACTAGAAAAATATTCGATGACTTGAAGAATATTTTCTTCAAATAATTCGTCTTTAAATGACCAGTATTTGGAAGTCAATTACAACGCCAAGATCTAATGAAATCTTACACAAAATACGAGAATATTTATATTAATTTTATGGAATAGTTTCCGAATGTCTCAGATTGATACACCTCGGGAAAATGCTCGTTTGTTTTAAATTCCCGTCGCGCCAAACATGCTCCCCCGTTATAATGTACCACTATTCGCTGGTAAAAGGGAAGACCAAGAGCTGTTAATGGATGGTGATGACCTCTAATCTTACATTTCAAAATTAGGAACGGCTAGCACAGGCAGCCTCGTGTAGCTTTGAGCAAATTTCAAAAACAATCAACCTCAAGGAAACAAAAAAGGTTCTTTTAGAAAATAAATTAATGTCAGATTAGTAATTATGAAGCGACATCTATGAGATAATTCAGAAACACCAAATTGGACCGATCTGTGAAAATCAGTGACTTAAGATTGAAGTCATCACAGGTATTTTGATACGTTAAACTCAAAACCTGTGCTAAATACATGTGTTTGTGAAAAAATTTAATGAGAAATTAAAATATCCTTCAAATAACACATTTGGAAGGCGATATTTACAAAAGTAACATCACACCTCAAATTTCATATACGCTTCACTCTTCAATTATAATGTGCATCTGCACATGGCTATCCCTAACCTATAACTTGAGGATTACAGGAGACACAGTTAGTCAAGAACTTTGTTTGTTTTTTTAATTTCGCGCAAAATTACAAGAGTGCTATCTGCACCAATCGTCCCTAATTAAGCAGTGTGAGACTAAAGAGAAGACAGCTGGACATAGTAACCCACCGCCAACTCGTTGGGCTACCTTTTATCAACCAATAGTGGTATTTACCGTCACATTATAACGCCCCCACGGCTGATAGGGCGAGCATGTTTGGCGCGACGGGAATGCGAACCCGCGACGCTTAGATTAGGAGTCGAATGCCTTAACCACCTGAAATGCCGAGCTAGAGGTAATGATAAGGTATTACGTATCTAAAATTCCTTTGTTTTTATTAATTTATGACTTTATCTCTAATGAACGAAATATATTTTGTAAGAATTATACATTTCGAGGTGTTAAAAAACTATCAAGTGCCCGAATAGCTCAGTCGGTAGAGCGTTAGGCTTTTAACCTAACGGTCCAGGGTTCGAGTCCCTGTTCGGGCGACGTTTCAGTTTCAAGTTTATGGAAATTCACTTAAACATAATTCTGGTTTACCATTGTTTTGATCAGTCACACGGAACGTGCCCAACCTTTTATCTGTCGAGGTATCATAATTGTACGGTCAATCGCACTATTCGTTTGTAAAAGAGAAGCCCAAGATCTCGCTGATGATGACTTTCTGCCTTCCCTCTAGTCTTACGCTGCTGACGATGTGCAGTCTATACGTTTTCCAATTGTCACTTTCATCAGGATAATGCGCCGTGGCACAAAGCACGCATCCTCTCAAGCTTGTTCCTCTAACACGAGAGTGACTTCAGTGTACTCCTATGGTCTGCACAATTCCCAGATCTCAATCCAATAAAGGATCTCTGATATGAAATGCAACGAAAAATTCTCGATATCAATGTGTGGCCAACAAATTTGCAGGAACTGCATGACGTCATCGAGCCACAAAACCTCTGAGAAATGTTTCTGAAACCTTGTTGAACCAATGCCATAAAGAATTCATATAGTCCTGAAGGTAAAAGGAGGTCCAGTACTAGATATTTTTGGAGCCACTGTGAGTATCTGTGTGTTTGTAGGTGTGTGTCTGCTTTCAACTGGCGAACCGTTGTTACCAAACAAACATTCATTCATCTCTTGGAGGGCTCCGTCTGTGGATTGGAGGACACGACAACTAGAAAAATATTCGATGACTTGAAGAATATTTTCTTCAAATAATTCGTCTTTAAATGACCAGTATTTGGAAGTCAATTACAACGCCAAGATCTAATGAAATCTTACACAAAATACGAGAATATTTATATTAATTTTATGGAATAGTTTCCGAATGTCTCAGATTGATACACCTCGGGAAAATGCTCGTTTGTTTTAAATTCCCGTCGCGCCAAACATGCTCCCCCGTTATAATGTACCACTATTCGCTGGTAAAAGGGAAGACCAAGAGCTGTTAATGGATGGTGATGACCTCTAATCTTACATTTCAAAATTAGGAACGGCTAGCACAGGCAGCCTCGTGTAGCTTTGAGCAAATTTCAAAAACAATCAACCTCAAGGAAACAAAAAAGGTTCTTTTAGAAAATAAATTAATGTCAGATAAGTAATTATGAAGCGACATCTATGAGATATTTAAGAAACACCAAATTGGACCGATCTGTGAAAATAAGTGACTTAAGATTGAAGTCATCACAGGTATTTTGATACGTTAAACTCAAAACCTGTGCTAAATACATGTGTTTGTGAAAACATTTAATGAGAAATTAAGATATCCTTCAAATAAAACATTTCGAAGGCGATATTTACAAAAGTAACATCACACCTCAAAATTCATATACGCTTCACTCTTCAATTATAATGTGCATCTGCACATATCTATCCCTAACCTAAAACTTGAGGATTACAAGAAACACAGTTAGTCAAGAAATTTGTTTGTTTTTTTAATTTCGCGCAAAATTACAAGAGTGCTATCTGCACCAATCGTCCCTAATTAAGCAGTGTAAGACTAAAGAGAAGACAGCTGGACATAGTAACCCACCGCCAACTCGTTGGGCTACCTTTTATCAACGAATAGTGGTGTTTACCGTCACATTATAACGCCCCCACGGCTGATAGGGCGAGCATGTTTGGCGCGACGGGAATGCGAACCCGCGACGCTTAGATTAGGAGTCGAATGCCTTAACCACCTGAAATGCCGAGCTAGAGGTAATGATAAGGTATTACGTATCTAAAATTCCTTTGTATTTATTAATTTATGACTTTATCTCTTAATGAACGAAATATATTTTGTAAGTATTATACATTTCGAGGTGTTAAGAAACTATCAAGTGCCCGAATAGCTCAGTCGGTAGAGCGTTAGGCTTTTAACCTAACGGTCCAGGGTTCGAGTCCCTGTTCGGGCGACGTTTCAGTTTCAAGTTTATGGAAATTCACTTAAACATAATTCTGGTTTACCATTGTTTTGATCAGTCACACGGAACGTGCCCAACCTTTTATCTGTCGAGGTATCATAATTGTACGGTCAATCCCACTATTCGTTTGTAAAAGAGAAGCCCAAGATCTCGCTGATGATGACTTTCTGCCTTCCCTCTAGTCTTACGCTGCTGACGATGTGCAGTCTATACGTTTTCCAATTGTCACTTTCATCAGGATAATGCGCCGTGGCACAAAGCACGCATCCTCTCAAGCTTGTTCCTCTAACACGAGAGTGACTTCAGTGTACTCCTATGGACTGCACAATTCCCAGATCTCAATCCAATAAAGGATCTCTGATATGAAATGCAACGAAAAATTCTCGATATCAATGTGTGGCCAACAAATTTGCAGGAAGTGCATGACGTCATCGAGCCACAAAACCTCTGATATATGTTTCTGAAACCTTGTTGAACCAATGCCATAAAGAATTCATATAGTCCTGAAGGTAAAAGGAGGTCCAGTACTAGATATATTTGGAGCCACTGTGAGTATCTGTGTGTTTGTAGGTGTGTGTTTGCTTTCAACTGGCGAACCGTTGTTACCAAACAAACATTCATTCATCTCTTGGAGGGCTCCGTCTGTGAATTGGAGGACACGACAACTAGAAAAATATTCGATGACTTGAAAAATATTTTCTTCAATTAATTCGTTTTTAAATGACCAGTATTTGGAAGTCAATTACAACACCAAGATGTAATGAAATCTTACACAAAATACGAGAATATTTATATTAATTTTACGGAAGAGTTTCCGAATGTCTCAGATTGATACACCGCGGGAAAATGCTCGTTTGTTTGAATTCCCGTCGCGCCAAACATGCTCCCTCGTTTTAATGTACCACTATTCGTTGGTAAAAGGGTAGACCAAGAGCTGTTAATGGATGGTGATGACCTCTAAACTTACATTTCAAAATTAGGAACGGCTAGCACAGGCAGCCTCGTGTAGCTTTGCGCAAATTTCAAAAACAATCAACTTCAAGGAAACAAAAAAAGGTTTTTTTAGAAAATAAATTAATACCAGATAAGTAATTATGAAGCGACATCTATGAGATATTTCAGAAACACCAAATTGGACCGATCTGTGAAAATAAGTGACTTAAGATTGATGTCATCACAGGTATTTTGATACGTTAAACTCAAAACCTGTGCTAAATACATGTGTTTGTGAAAACATTTAATGAGAAATTAAGATATCCTTCAAATAAAACATTTCGAAGGCGATATTTACAAAAGTAACATCACACCTCAAAATTCATATACGCTTCACTCTTCAATTATAATGTGCATCTGCACATATCTATCCCTAACCTAAAACTTGAGGATTACAAGAAACACAGTTAGTCAAGAAATTTGTTTGTTTTTTTAATTTCGCGCAAAATTACAAGAGTGCTATCTGCACCAATCGTCCCTAATTAAGCAGTGTAAGACTAAAGAGAAGACAGCTGGACATAGTAACCCACCGCCAACTCGTTGGGCTACCTTTTATCAACGAATAGTGGTGTTTACCGTCACATTATAACGCCCCCACGGCTGATAGGGCGAGCATGTTTGGCGCGACGGGAATGCGAACCCGCGACGCTTAGATTAGGAGTCGAATGCCTTAACCACCTGAAATGCCGAGCTAGAGGTAATTATAAGGTATTACGTATCTAAAATTCCTTTGTATTTATTAATTTATGACTTTATCTTTTAATGAACGAAATATATTTTGTAAGTATTATACATTTCGAGGTGTTAACAAACTATCAAGTGCCCGAATAGCTCAGTCGGTAGAGCGTTAGGCTCTTAACCTAACGGTCCAGGGTTCGAGTCCTTGTTCGGGCGACGTATCAGTTTCAAGTTTAAGGACATTCACTTGAACATAATTCTGGTCTACCATCGTTTTGATCAGTCACACGAAACGTGCCCAACCTTTTATCTGTCGAGGTATCATAATGGTACGGTCAATCCCACTATTCGTTTGTAAAAGAGTAGCCCAAGATTTCGCTGATGATGACTTTCTGCCTTCCCTCTAGTCTTACGCTACTGACGATGTGCAGTCTATACGTTTTCCAATTGTCACTTTCATCAGGATAATGCGCCGTGGCACAAAGCACGCATCCTCTCAAGCTTGTTCCTCTAACACGAGAGTGACTTCAGTGTACTCCTATGCTCTGCACAATTCCCAGATCTCAATCCAATAGAGGATCTCTGAAATGAAATGGAACGAAAAATTCTCGATATCAATGTGTGGCCAACAAATCTGCAGATACTGCATGACGTCATCGAGCCACAAAACCTCTGAGAAATGTTTCTGAAACCTTGTTGAACCAATGCCATAAAGAATTCATATAGTCCTGAAGGTAAAAGGAGGCGCTGTCCAGTACTAGATATTTTTGTAGCCACTGTGAGTATCTGTGTGTTTGTAGGTGTGTGTCTGCTTTCAACTGGCGAACCGTTGTTACCAAACAAACATTCATTCATCTCTTGGAGGGCTCCGTCTGTGGATTGGAGGACACGACAACTAGAAAAATATTCGATGACTTGAAGAATATTTTCTTCAAATAATTCGTCTTTAAATGACCAGTATTTGGAAGTCAATTACAACGCCAAGATCTAATGAAATCTTACACAAAATACGAGAATATTTATATTAATTTTATGGAATAGTTTCCGAATGTCTCAGATTGATACACCGCGGGAAAATGCTCGTTTGTTTTAAATTCCCGTCGCGCCAAACATGCTCCCCCGTTATAATGTACCACTATTCGCTGGTAAAAGGGTAGACCAAGAGCTGTTAATGGATGGTGATGACCTCTAATCTTACATTTCAAAATTAGGAACGGCTAGCACAGGCAGCCTCGTGTAGCTTTGAGCAAATTTCAAAAACAATCAACCTCAAGGAAACAAAAAAGGTTCTTTTAGAAAATAAATTAATGTCAGATTAGTAATTATGAAGCGACATCTATGAGATAATTCAGAAACACCAAATTGGACCGATCTGTGAAAATCAGTGACTTAAGATTGAAGTCATCACAGGTATTTTGATACGATAAACTCAAAACCTGTGCTAAATACATGTGTTTGTGAAAAAATTTAATGAGAAATTAAAATATCCTTCAAATAACACATTTCGAAGGCGATATTTACAAAAGTAACATCACACCTCAAAATTCATATACGCTTCACTCTTCAATTATAATGTGCATCTGCACATAGCTATCCCTAACCTAAAACTTGAGGATTACAGGAGACACAGTTAGTCAAGAACTTTGTTTGTTTTTTTAATTTCGCGCAAAATTACAAGAGTGCTATCTGCACCAATCGTCCCTAATTAAGCAGTGTAAGACTAAAGAGAAGACAGCTGGACATAGTAACCCACCGCCAACTCGTTGGGCTACCTTTTATCAACGAATAGTGGTGTTTACCGTCACATTATAACGCCCCCACGGCTGATAGGGCGAGCATGTTTGGCGCGACGGGAATGCGAACCCGCGACGCTTAGATTAGGAGTCGAATGCCTTAACCACCTGAAATGCCGAGCTAGAGGTAATTATAAGGTATTACGTATCTAAAATTCCTTTGTATTTATTAAGTTATGACTTTATCTATTAATGAACGAAATATATTTTGTAAGTATTATACATTTCGAGGTGTTAACAAACTATCAAGTGCCCGAATAGCTCAGTCGGTAGAGCGTTAGGCTTTTAACCTAACGGTCCAGGGTTCGAGTTCTTGTTTGGGCGACGCATCAATTTAAAGTTTATAGACATAAATCTGGTATACCAATGTTTTGGTGAGTCACACCAAAGATGCCAAACCTTTTATTTGTTGAGGTACCATAATCGTAACACTATTCCTTTGTAAAAGAGTAGTTCAAGATTTCGTTGACGATGACTAGCTGCCTCCTCTTTAGTCTTGCACTGCAGACAATGTTCTGTGTATCCTTACCATTGCTGCAGACGATGTGCAGTCTATACGTTTTCGAATTGTCACTTCCATCAGGATAATGCGCCGTGGCACAAAGCACGCATCTTCTCAAGCTTGTTCCCCTAACATGAGAACGGCTTCAGTGTACTCCAATGGTATGCACAATCCCCAGATTCTCAATATAATGGAGAATCTCTGGGATGAGATAGAACGAAAGGTTCTATATATCTATGTGTTTCCGACAAAGTATATGACGTCATCGAACCACAAAACCTCGTTTTGTGTTCTATTATGTGTTCTAAATTGTTAACAATTAACTAGGTACCCAAATATCTCAAATGGTAGAGCGTTAGGCTTTTAACCTAATGGTCCCTAATTCGAGTCCCTATTTGTCGGCGTATTAGTTTTAAGATTATAGACATTCAATTTAATTTTCACCTTGTCCAACATTGTTATGTTCAAACATGCCCAACCTTTAACCTGGGAGGTACAATAATTGTTCGGTCAGTCCAAATATTCGTTTTTAAAAGAGTAGCCAAAAATTTCGCGGTGGGTTTTGAAGACTATCTGCCTTCCCTCTAGTCTTACACTGCTTAATTAGGGACGGTTAGTACAGATAGCCGTCGAGTAGCTTTGTGCAAAATTTCCAAAATAAACAACACCAACTTAAAATGCTTAAATTCGTCTTTTATTATTTGTAGCGGATAGGAGACAGCTTACTGTGAATTTTCCTCCACCACAAACAAAGAATCGTTTTTTAAATTTGGAGACGCAGGTTAAATTTTGAAACGTCTTACACCAATTAATTAAAGGCACATTGACAGTAAATTTGTTTTATGTCGTTTGTTTTTGTTGGTAAGTGGAAAGCTATGTAGTGGGATATCTTGTGCTTTACTCACCAGGGAATTGAAACCCGATTTTTAGTGTTATAAGCCTTCAGATTTAATTGCTGAGCCACCAGGGAGTGTTTTACTTAATGGATTTGGTTTGTTTTGCTTCAGTTAAATTATATATTTTGCAAATACGAACACTGGCTTCTCTTTTTTTAATTTAATTAATGGTTTCGTAGAATTAACCAGAAAACATTACAAAGAAACAATGGTGACCAATAATTGTTGAGTTCGACATTTATAAAATGTCTAATTATTATACTCTTTCTTATTATTTTTTCTTCTGATAATCTGAACTTTTTACTCCTTGACAGTATGTGGTCATTTTTATTCTTGTACTCTTTGGGATTTGATATTTTACATCTGTATTTGTATACATGTATCGAAAATACGTGTATAAATTGAAACACGTATTTAGTTTGTATAAAATGTTTCACATTATAGCCCCTAGATGGCAGTAAGTTCTCTAACGTAATTTTTAGTTATCGATTGTTAGCGTCAGTTCGAATTCATATAGCCGTGAAAGAGGTTCAAGGCACAGAGTCAGTCGTAGTTGCTGTAAGTCTTGATGACAAGAAGTTGGGCCTATAATGCAACACTGTAAATTCTCTAAAACTTCATCACGCGTTATTAAGCGTTACTTTGGCAACATTTCTTAAAATCTGGACGATAGGGTTTCGGAAAATCTGCAACCTTTACCGAATGTGGAGGAAGTGAACTCTGAAAAAAAAAAAAAAAACTCTCTTTGCACTACTTCGGTTAATGAAGTTTCCCTTTTCATCTTTTACGAAGTAACATTCTAATTAGATTCTCCTCAGTGATTTTCTTTTTCGTTTACCTTCGAAGACACAAAACATGTCTTTGACATCTAATGGAGATGGTCTACAGGAAATTCGCCTGTCGAGCGTACCGTCGGTGGTGGAACTAAATGTTGGTGGAGTATTCTACACGACCTCCATAAGCACATTAACTAAAGAACCAAATTCTCTTCTGGGACAAATGTTTACCGGCGAAGGCATAAAGACAGCAATGCGAGATTCCAAAGGGAAGTTTTTCATTGACCGAGATGGTGTGATCTTCCGATATATTTTGGACTACCTTCGAAATCAGAAGGTGATCCTTCCCGAAAACTTCCACGAGCGTGAACGCTTGAAGCAAGAAGCCGAGTATTTCATACTTCCAGGTATGGTGGCTGATATTGAAGCTCTTCCCTCGACTTCCCACTCTCACCGGATACCTTTCAGCCAAGCAGCAGCTTCCCACATTTCTCGACCTCCTGGATATATAACGGTTGGCTACCGAGGAACCTTCGCCTTTGGTCGAGACGGATTGGCAGACGTCAAGTTTCGGAAACTTACTCGCATTTTGGTTTGTGGAAAGGTTGGTCTATGTCGTGAGGTATTTGGAGAAAATCTAAACGAAAGCCGAGATCCAGACAGATGTAACATGGACCGTTACACAGCACGATTCTTTCTGAAACATAATTCTTTGGAGCAAGCTTTCGACGATCTCAATGGAGCCAGCTTCCGCTGTGTTGCAGCTGCAGGTTCCGGAACGGCATGTGGGGGCACCGGCGAACCACTTAAACCTGGAATGGATTCAGAAGAGAACCGATGGAACCATTATAACGAGTTTGTATTTGTTAGGCCATAATTTCTAGTTGTTTGTTACCAAATATCACCTAAATGACGTAAAGATTATTGTTGCTTGTATCTTCAGAAGGCTTCGGTTTGAAAGCGAAATAGTGTTGTTTTTCAAACGAGACACGAAAACTTTATTTTTTGAATTCATCCACTAGGTGTGATCCCAATCTTTTACAATTGTTTAATCGTTGAATTGCTTCTAACAGCTAGGCCTATCGACCTGGAACGGCAGGATGAGTATATTTTGGTGTAATTTCTTTAGATGCTACTTGGAGTGTCATGGTAGGATTACTTGTTATTAACATTGAAGAAGAAAAACAACAACAACAACAGTAATTAGAAAACCGGAACTTTACATTGTTCGACTATGTTACTGCATTATAGTTATTTAAAAAGGCGAACGAGAGGCTAAAGGATTATTATGATAAAACATGACCGAATATGTTTATAATATCAAGAATGTTTCGATTTATTTTACTTGAATATTATTGTAATTTGTTTGATATGTATTCGTCTCCGAGACAGAGTAATAGCTATTGTTTTTTGTTTCGTATTTTTCATATCACGAAGAGCCTTGTGCAGATATGTAGTTTATTATTTCATATTAACAGGTTAAGTTATTTTATGACTGCTGTGGCGTTTTTCTAGGTTTCTAAACAACTGGCCAAACTTTTGAAATTTTTGAAGCGGAAGATAAGATGACATAATTATTTTGAGATCAGGCGTGAGTGATTAATTAACGTGCCCGTACCGTGAATCCTGGTATTCATTACTCGCGTTCCATATTCACAAAAACAGTCCGCATCTTGGGCTTTGAGAAAGACAGTTAGATCTATTTCTTTGTTCATATAAGAATAGATCATGAGCTGGTGAATACTGTAGATTAACGGCTTTCCTTCTAAACTATCAGTTTATAATTAGGGAGCGGCTACGCGTAGACGTAGTAACATGTGTAGTTTTGCAAGAAAATTCTGAAACAGACTAACGAATACTCTGTTGTGTTTAGAACCAGAAGAGAGATGGGTTGCATGACAAATAGTGGGGCTGTTTTTGTGCTTCACCATTCTTTTGAAATGTTGAAAACTGTTGACCAATCCATTCTTCTACAAGAGTGTTTCAATTGTGTCGTAGAAACCATTTAAGATTAGATTAGAGCACTTGAAAAAAAATTTAATAAATTTAAACGACGGGTGAAAATAAAGTAACTGCTGATTATGCTATTAAAAACAATCTACAAAATAGTAAAAATAAAAAATAATAGGTGTAGCTTATAGATAAACCTTAAACCAGATTTTATTCTCTTCTATGTGTCCGACTAGAGCCTTCCTTAATTTAAAGGGCTTTCTGTTGTGTTCACTAAAATTGAAAGTCATTCATAACAAATGGGGCTCAACAAAGGGATGCTTTTGATTTCAAAAATTTCTGCATTGTTCCTCTGACAAGCTCCCCTGCTGGGACAGGAATAAGTCTGTGGATTTACAATGCTGAAATCAGGGGTTCGATTCTTTTCGGTGGACACAGCAGATAGCCCGATGTGGCTTTACAATAAGAAGACACTCACAAACACTCACCCATCTGTTGCAGTTACGATTCTAAAAGAGCAATCCAATTAATGTGGATTTACTATTCTAAACGAATTGTGACGTTTTGATTTTTGACGAAAATGAATATCTGATAATAGGGCTCAACAGAGAGGCCCGGCATGACCAGGTGGTTAAAGCAATCGACTCGTAATCTGAAGATTGCGGGATCGAATCCCCGTCACACCAAACATGCTCGCCCTTTCAGCCGTGGTGGCGTTATAACGTTACGGCTAATCCCACTGTTCGTTGGTAAAAATGTAACCCAAGATTTGGCGATAGGTGATGACAAATAGCTGCCTTCCCTCTAGTCTTTCACTGCTAAATTAGGGACGGCTAGCGCAGATAGCCCTTGTGTAGCTATGCGCAAAATTAAAAGAATAAACAAACACTAGCAGAGACAGAGAAAATATGAAGACATTTTGTGCCACCTATTTTGGGTTTTGATACAGAAGCGATCAGTCTGTTGTCATTGTTAGGACTACATGCATTATAACGTCATTTTCAACTTATTTTATATACAAGATAGCTTTAGACTTTGAGCAAATGCACGTTTTTCTTTTTGCACACGAAGTTAATTTTCCCATTTTAAAACTATTTAATATTAAATCAAGAATTTTTTTCTTTGTGTGCACGGTAAAATTTGGATCTGTCTTTAAATGTGTTTTAAACGTGTTAAGTGTTACTAGTGGCTAGTTAAAGACACATAATAATCAAACCTGGAACTACGAGAAATTGTGTAAATTCTCCGAGTCTGGATAAGTGGAAACAAAACAAGCAGTTTTATTTGAGCTATCCATATCGAGATTCTGTTGGCTTAATGTAACTCATTTTAACCTTAGTCATTATCCATATAGGAATTAAATAGGCCTAGTGTAACCATTTTAACTTTAGCTATCCCTAACGGAATTCAGCGGGTTTAGCATAACTCATTTTAATTTTAGCTGCTCCTGGCATGGTTCAACAGTTCTTACAAGCGTGATTTAACCTCAGTATTAAGTTAAATACTTGAAGCACAAGTAGTGTTATAGGTAGTAATGGAGTAATGCCTCGAACTGGGGCCGATCTTGTGGAATTTTCCAAAGTTATAAAACTTTAAAATTACGTCCGACAAACATAAACTTGTGTCACGATTATAAAAGAATGCACAGGTTACATCACGTTAACAAATTATATGGGGTGTAGGCAGAAGTAAAGGGGCGCTGCTTTTTGAGGAAAAGAGGAAATGGGTGTCAAGTTCATTCGGAGGAGGTGGAGTTTGAGGGCGTTGCGACCGTGGAAAAAAAAAACGTAATTTTCATTGAAAATGGTGCGTTTTAATGGGGCTGTTTTTACATCTTTTAAATGCGTTTCAAAAAAGATGTGGGCACAACGATTGCAACCACCCTTTGCCCACACGCGTGTGAGAGGATATTATGCCTGCAAATAAGCGAATTCGAAGTAAAAGTCCTTCAGGGCACGAAAATATTAGATGTTTTCAATTTTTTTTCCAAAATCATTTCAAAGTGTCAGTTGTCTTCTTCGCTTTAACAAACAATTTTAGTCAGTATTTAGAAACTTAGGAAGGAAAACCTGAAAGTTAGAACAAAAGCGATTATTTCTAATTATTAATTATAAATCTAGAAACGTGGAACTGGATTACAAATTCAGTAAAAGATGGGTAGTTTACGTTGTTTAATGTAAGTCATAATGTAAGTCACATGCTATATATTTTCTGTAATCAAACTGTATACTGTGTTGTTTATTGCGATACGTTTAACGTAATAAAAATGTTATAGCTTGTCTGGACACAAGTGTTAACTTTTTAGGTAAGGTATTGGAGTGCTAACTGTATAATATCTGTGCTTTAAACAAATAACAGATAAAACATAGATGTTTCAATTGTTTAAAAGTTAGCGTTGATTTTTGTATCGATAACATAATTGTTTAATATTAGTGATACAGTTGTTATTGGCGCTAATGTTCTTTATTTTATCTGCTTAAAACACTTTGTTTTTAAAAACATTTTTCTTACACTCTGATAATTCGATGTATGTCATTGTACCAGAAACACCCATGTAAACCTTTATTAGATTTTTATAGATTTCGATTTAAATATCTTATTTGTTTACGTAACTTACGAGATTTGGTCAATTATTAGCTAAGCCTCTCACTCGTAGCTTCCTTCAATAACTATTCTAATATAACTGTGTATCGTATTCATTGTTCGGCTGTTGGATGTTGTAAAAAAAACCTATATAGCATGCACAAATAAATGACTTTATAATGAGACTCGAGAGGTTTAGACAAGTTAATGTTTTACTTTGACATTCACGATAAAACGTACTTTCTACCTGATGTTACACGCAATCAGAGAATGTAATATTCGG
>VWRL01001710.1:0-25000 GCA_011833715.1 Carcinoscorpius rotundicauda | reverse complement strand
AGGCATTACTTTAGGTATTACAATAGCTTCAGTATCGTCACTTTTGCTATTAAGAAAACTTCACAACAAAGTATACAACGATTATAGTCCAGATATAATTAATCCACTTGCCTGGTCACGTGAAAATAACCACACGTTCCTAGTTGGAAAAATCGGAGGTGTTCTAATAGCAACAGCGCTACTCAAAAGAGTTTCGAGTGCAGAAAGATGTTTGACAAGGATGTATGTGAGGAAAGGTCTGCGAAGTCGTGGAATAGGAAAGTTGATGGTGAAAAGATGTATTGAAATTGGTAAAGCCGAAAAGTGTAAGAAGATACAAGTTTCTACAAGTTCTTCGAATTCAAACGGAATTAAGTTTTATTTAAATAGTGGATTCAAAGTATGTGACACTGGTGTACTGTTTGAGCAGTTTCCTTACAAGTGGTTCTGCGTTGAAATGAAAATGTATCTGTAAAATAATTGAACTGTTTTATAAAACAATAACTGAAATAAATAAATATTTAGATATTTAATAATAGCAATGTTTATTTTTTCATCCAGTTAAATTCGTAAAATACTCAACACGTTTTGGATATCTCAGTTAAGACTTTTTATTCCGTTTTTCTACAGTAATGAGCTAGTTATTTCAAATTAATAAATGAAAATGCAATACAATGGTCAAGCTGTAATTATGAAATAGTATGAAAAAGGGAAACAATTTAAAAATTCAACTGATAAAATGTCTTTATCACGAGAAAAAATAAGCAATTGTTGGTGCAACACCAAGTTAGCTCGTAAAGAATATCAGGGCTCAAACTGGCTTCTCTGACTGAAGATTTAGACCATTGGTAGAAATCAAATAATTATTCTTCCTTACGTGGATTAAGCAGTTGTTTCCGCAACATTGGTAATCAGTCATATACACTTCACCAAATGATAAAACCACCAGTTACAAAACAAAGTTTTGTAATTCTCTTATAGGAAACTCACTTCTCATCATAAACCAGAGGTCACGAAACCTTTCTTACAGGGGGCCAGATTACTTGGGGAATGAGAAACGAGGGCCTTATGGTCATTATGTTCAGTAAGCTGGAACAAAAGCTCTATGTAAAAGACTTAACACTATGTTTAGGATGCCACATAAGCCATGTGAGAGTAACATGCAATACACACGCATAATTGAAAACAAACAGAAATTCAACCAACATTTTTATTTACCAAAAGTGAATTGGAAATTGGCGTTTGGCTTTCAAAATATCTTTAATGTTCGGTTTTATATTGCTGCATCCAATCATTAGAATTGCTTTCAAATGTTCATCAGTCAACCTTGATCGATGTACCGACTTCACATACTCCATTTTTTGAAAATGTTTGTTCACAGACATAAGTTGTTCCAAACACTGATGCCATACCAGATGTGAACTGCTTCATTTTCAGATATGCAGCTGTAAAATTCAATAAGTTGTTCCTCTCTATGTTTTGCTTTCAACAAATCGATGACCTCCAGATGAAGTTCCACTGGCACGTCATCAATGACATAATCAAAAGGGTTCTGAAAAAGGAGAATGTTACTTTGGATTCTTTCGAAATCCGAAAATCTCTCTAAAATGCTTATTTAAATCACCAATAAACTTTTTCTGAATCTTCAGGTTGACATCTACTGTAATTCTAGCATGAAACTCATTGAAACACTGAAAATGAGAGAGGTTTCCTCCTATCAAATGTACTTCAAACAATGACAGCTTTCTCCGAAATTTTTTAATGATTCTATAGGGATCACAGACAAGGTTATTCTACCCCTGAAGTTTCAAGTTCAATTCATTCATGTGGGAAGTGATATCAACCAAAATTGACAACTTTGACAACCAAGTTGGATCCGACAGAAGTGGATCAGCTCTATATTTCTATATAATAAATATATCTATTTTTCTTCTCAGCTTATAAAAACGAGACAAGACTTTACCACAGCTGAGCCACCTCACCGCCGTGTGAAAAGGTAAGTCACAGAAATCCGAATCAATTTCTTTAAGAAACGTCTTGAACTAACGATGATTAAGTACGTGACCCCGAATGAAGTTCACTGCAGAAATTTGTGGTTCCAGTACGCAAGAAATATCTGAGTCTTTTCCACAGTGTGCTTGCTGATGTATGATGCAGTGTATGAACACAGCGCTTGGTAGTTGAAGATCTTTCAACTGTTTCCTTATCAGCCCCACCAGATCCTTCTTTACTCCAGCCATGATTTTTTCACCATCAACTGTTACACATCTAACCTGATTCTACTGAAGGTTATAGTCTTGCAAAGTTTTATGCACTTCTATGAAAATATTTTTTCCAGTTGTTTTTCCGTGCATGCTGCAAACTGATGCCAACTCTTTCGTGATCTGAAAGTCCAAATTAACTCCATGAATGAACAAGAGTAGTTGTGACGTAGTCGAGAGATCAGTACACCCACCAAGTGCCAGAGAATACCATAGGAGCTTTCTAGCTTTTTGCCGTATCAGTAAAGCGAGGTTCTCTCCAAGTTCTTCTTCTCTCCGTGCAACTGGAGTTGTTCTAATACTGATACTTTCAGAAGAATTGTTTTTTTCAGAACACAGCTCATTTGCTGCTTCCATCATACACTCTTTGATGAAGTTGCCGTCAGTATAAGGTTTTCCTCCCTCTGCCATCCTATGCAGTATTTTGTAACGTGTAGGAGCGATAGATTTATTTCCAACAAACTTTCTCGCAAAGAAATTCTTTTGAGACTCAAAAACACGTTTCATGGATTCCCATTTCTCAGAACCGAACTTTCCAGAAAATTTTAAGTATGTTTATAGATGTTTTGTTTCAAAGTGATGCCGAAGATTGTACTCTTTCAAAACGGCAACACTTTAGGTGCACATCACACAAGTAGCTTTCTGGTTTCCTCAAATAAGCACTTTTCTCCCCATTCTTCATTGAAAGCACGACACTCAGAGTCCACTTTTCTTCTTTTAAAAGCAGCCATAAAGATGGGTGAAAAAAAGCAGGATCTGAAAATGAAAAGCACGGAATGCTGTGAGAAAAGTATTGTATTGGTCCAAGAACGTACAAACAAAATATATTGAAACGTACGTTTGTCACGACACTTACCTAAGAACGAGTTACGAAAAGTGCATAACCCGACTACTGAGAGAAATGATCTTGCTGATGCGTTAACCCTAGGCCGCTGAATTTAAAAGACGAGTCGATAGGACGAGGGTTAAGTCTGCACTTGTTTTCCTAATATTAATGCTTTCATAGATACGGGAAGAAAGGACGAAAGAAGAATTTTCCTATTGGTTAAAATGCGCGTGACAAACTTGTTTCTTTATATCTTTGGCCCAGCATGGCCAATTGCGTAAGGCGTGTGACTCGTAATCCGAAGGTCGCGGGTTCGCACCCGCGTCGCGCTAAACATGCTCGCCCTCCCAGTCGTTGGGGCGTATAATGTGACGGGCAATCCCACTATTCGTTGGTAAAAGAGTATCCCAAGAGTTGGCGGTGGGTGGTGATGACAAGTTGCCTTCCCTCTAGTCTTACACTGCTAAACTAGGGACGGCTTGCACAGATAGCCCTCGAATATATTTGTACGAAATTCCAAAACAAACAAAGAAACTTTATATATTTTTTCCCAAATTCTTCACAATTGTCTAATTTGTTTTAAAATATGTTTTTTTTATTTCCAACCACAAAAAACAGCCAACTTTTGTAGAGTTCATGGTATAATTGCAACTGATGTATTGTTGGTATGAAGTCAGTTTCTTCCCGTGTTCATTACCGCTGAAGGTAACATATTCACAAACATGACGACTTAAGAATTAAACAATTAAACGTGTGTCATTTAACATTAAGAAAAATATGATATTGCTTCTAAAACTGTGCCCAGTACTTTGAAAGTGAGATACATGTATAACTCTTGTGTCTATTCATCACTTTCATATAACATTTACCTTTATAAATTCACGTAGTAAGTTCTGTCAATTGTATTCTGACAAAAAATAATTCTTTCAAAAACCACAGAGCTAGCAGGTTTATCTGCTATGATGATGTTTTAAGACTAAAATCCTAAACGTAACACTTTGTGGAAACAGCTTAGGAACTTTTAGCTGTAATACGTCTCGGAGAACAATACTGATTACAATCAGTGATATCGAGAAATCCACTAGTTGAGAATTTTATATGCAAAAACGGCACGTTTGGGTTGAGAAAATATTTTGCGTAGAAAAGCGAACAACGTTTCGACCACATGTTTGGAAGGGGTTGTGTAACTGAGTGTCGCAATGTAGAGGGCGGTGTTAGATGTTTGCATCTATAATTTTATCTATAATATTAATATAGGTATGATGGCGTTCCTTTATATTTGTTTATTTTGGGTTTAAGTTGTTGTATAAGTAAGGCTTCTTTAATTTTACGTTTGTTTATATTTGTTTCTTTATTTAGTATTTGAATGTTTTCTGTGGTTATGTTGTGTTTATTTGACTTGCAGTGTTCGAAAACTTGTGAAGGTGACTTTTCATGCTCTTTGAATCTGGTTTCCATTTTTCTACTTGTTTCTCCAGTATAGAAGTCGTGGCAGTTATCACATTGTATTTTATAAATAATGTTGGTTTGGTGTTTGTCAGTGTAGTTTTTACATTGTAAAGACCTGAGTTTTGTGCCTGATTTTTGAATAAATTTAGAATTAACTAGAATGTAATATTTTGTTCCTAGTTTTTGCCAAATGTTGGTTATTTGTTTGCTGATGTCAGAAATATGTGGAATACAATAGTATATGGTTTCGTGATTTTTTGATTCGTGAGATATATTTACTTTTGTTGGTTGATTTTGCTTTCTGTCTAGGTGTGTGCGTATAATGTTTTCTACGGTTTATGGAAGAAACTTATTGATGTTGATGAAGTATTGTTTTATTTTGTATTACTCAAACGAGCCGTTTTTGCATATAAAATAATGATTACAATATTTTAAATATTCCTGGCAGGTTATACCAAAAGTAAAATGTATCGATTTTCTGTACAAACGTTTTCATTAACCTCATTCAAGAAGTTAACAAACTTAGTGCACTAATACAAAATTGAATATTTGATAATTTGACCAATAAATGTCACTGTTACCCTACGATAACATCTCCCACTAAATTAAATCATGAAATGGTAAAATTTACCGATTTGCCCATAACGGAGATACAAACAAACAGATACACAAAATTTTGTAGTTTATGTTTATTGTATATTTATAGAGAGATGAAACATAAATAATAAAATATGAGGCTTGTCTATCAACATTTTATTACATTTTCTAACGTGGAGGACATTAATTATTGATATAACTTCAAACAAAAGTTATATGAATTTTTTAATGAATAGATTTAGCAATGTTTTCAGTTCGATAAGACTTTGATGACCTGTAACAAAACATAAGAGATTTAAGGTTTCATCACTTCTCTTTCAACAGATCCAATTTATTTTCATTTTTTTTAGGAGAACCAAAGATATATTAATTAGGTCTTCAATAACTTCTAACAAAATATAATACACTGATAATCCACTTTCTACACCCAATGTTACGTTTAAGTGATAAAAGCTGATTATGAATAAAACATAAAATATTCCTTTCGATTGAATATAACAGAGTGTAATATATATATTTAAACTAGTATCGACGTGCGTGTTGTATATTTCACATATATACATATATTGTAACCATAATTTTTAAGCCATAAACAAAATATATGTATATAATTTTCAAAGGATCCTAGGGTACAATCTATAACATGGGATTATAAAATGTGTCCTAGGTTTTGTAGGTGACTGCCGAAAAGGACCCATATTGCTGTGGGGATACACCGTCTATCAGTCTTAACCTCCAATTCACTAGTCTCACGTAAGAAGATCAGAAATAAGGAGAGCGAGAAGTAGGTGCTCAAGCCCACAACGTCCCACATCTGTATCACCCTTCATTACCTGTAGACTTGTGGGAAAGTGACTGAACCCCCAAGTTAAAATATGAACATCAAAAAGATAAAAACAAGTAAATATATAAAATAAAAAATAAGGAAAATAAGGTACTTACATCTAGTGGTAAGTAAGATAAAACTTACCTTTTTAAGATAACATTTTTTTCCACTTTAAAATTTATACAATAAACGCAGTACAAAAAGAAAAAACAAAACTCTAAGTATATACATACTGTAAAACAATGTTATGGAACGATAGAGCAAAAAAACAACAGCAAATCATTATACAATATATATAACTATATAAATGAACATGACAAATACAAAAGTAAAAATTGAAAAACGAATATATATATATACATATGTACACCAAATAATGAAGTTTGATAAAATGAATCGGTACATAAAAATACACCAATGTTACACATCGTCTGTCAGTTTCAGCTTTATAAAGTACATGCCATCTAGCACGTGGAATGTTGTAAAGTACGCTGCTGTCTGTTAGTTACACTCCACGTATTTAGGTCTTTGTATATGTAATCACACAACAAGTTCAGATTGTTACGTTTTTTTTTATGTAGACTGAACACAACAGAAAGACACAGATTTTATTAATTCACTGATCAATTCGAAAGAGGGATTCTGATTAAATTTGTCTATAAGATTTTCGAGTTGGAATGCCATTTGAAATATACAAGCTGTCGATCTGTATAGAATATAAATCTAATTTTGGAATAGAATTAAATTGTGTAATCTATCCTGGCTGAGACCCCAATTTTCTGTTACATTTTTTTATGTGGACTGAGCGCAACAGAAAGACACAGATAACAGTTTATATAATTTATTACAATAAACTATTATATATGTAACAGATATAACATAAATTATATATCAACAATGAGAGATATTCAGTTTAAAATTTCAAAATTAATTACAATACAAAATGGTACTGGCCTGTGTCCAATATAATGATCCAGAATGAAAGTCCAAAAGTTCAGATCAGAAATCCAAAATTCCAGTCAAGGGGTGAATTTGGTCTCACGAAGAAATTCCGAAGTTTAAATGGAGAAGTCCAGAAACAATTCACAGTCCAATAAATTTGACGAAGCTCTTTTTACGATGTTTTTGATGAATGTCTCAAATTTGTCGTTTTCCAACTTGCCCCGCATGTCCAAAGTAACCTGAGATCATGTTACATAAGTCTCCGTTCCTTTACTGAACTCTACTGACGTTTATAAATTTAAGCAAACAGAGGGGTCACAGATCACTATAGCTCTTGAGTAGGATAAGACATGCTTTTTAGTTACTTGTGTACTTGGTGAACTGACCCTGTATTAAGTTGATTGCAACACTACTTATGTTATCCCAACTAACACTGTTGCCACTGCTATATGTGTTAACGTTCTGTAAATAAACAATTGATAGAACCTACTGGCACTTCACAGATAAGATGTTACAAGTATTGCATTCCTAACGAGTAAATTCGTAACTTTACTGATGTGTCATACCTGTAATAATGCATATCATTATAATGAAAGGAATTTAAGGGTTTTTCTTGTTTTCTGCGTGTTACAAAATGTTTATCCAGAGCAGGAATCATTCATCAAGACAACTCTGACTACATTTATAGCTTAATCATAACCCACAAAGTCAGCTCTAATTGCAATAATAACCCAAATATCACCCACCAAGACTGTTGTTATTACAGTAATAACTTGTTCATTATCTACCGAGACGGCTCTGAATGCACTGATAAATGTGAGTTGTTCTGAGAGATTTTTTTTCTTGCCTATGTTGTGTATTTGTTTTAACATTCAGCCTAAAAACACACCTGTCTTTTCTGTCTGAGTCTCACAGAGACTAGAAAGAAAAATTAATGGGCATAACTAATATTATGGAAACAAAAACAAGTTAAAATAAGATATCAGTGAATAAATTAGCTTGGATTTTTTTTTTCTAGGGACTCAGGAAAAACTGCAGGACCAATAACATAATATCGGTAATATTTATGTTTCATTTTGTTGTTAATTATTGATTTTTCTATCAATGCACTTTATGTAGACAGAACGTAGGCTAGTTTAAACTGTTATTATAAGATATAATTAGAAAGAACAGTTCATAGTTCAATATTTGAAAACCAGAAATGAATCGATAAACCTTTTTAACAAATGGATAAAATAAGAATATTTATTAAAACAAAATATGTTACACGGATACAGTTGGTGTGACAAAATTTAAAAGAAGCCTGTAACTGAATCCAAGCTTAGTTTATTAACGAGTTTAATATTTAAATGTCCCTAAGCGACACAGCAGAACGTCGAGGGTCTTCAAATGCTAGAAACCGGCTTTCAACACCCGTGGTAGACAAAGTTGGATATTGTGTAGCTTGGTTGTTTATTAGAAACAAACAAATTGTAATAATTGTGTATTTCTTTTTACTTAGAAGTTATTTTTCAGAGATTTCCTTCTTTATGTTTTCTGTTTCCATGATTACATTTGTCAAATCTCATTCATAAAGGAAATTATCTTGTATTTTTATTGTTACAGAATAACACAAGACTTGTCAGCCTCATTGTATCAGCGCTATTAGTTAAAGAGATTGATTTATTCTTGTAACATGCTCCAAACCACAAAAACAGTCATAAATATGACTTTTGTATCCTGGAAGTAATTTGTCCTCTTTGTAATCTAACATTTTTTTGCAAAAATGTTGTCTTTTATAAAGAGGTCAGGGTACTTCAGACTTAAATCTGATTTATTATGTTATTTTTACTTTTCATTTTCATCTGATTTTCATATCACAAGTTGCTAAATATAGATTTCACTATTCAAGTCTTTAATAATTTTATTCAAGTATATTTCATTTTTTCATTTCTTTTAAACAAGAACAAGAAAAGTCTTTTTCTTAGATGACTTTTCTTACTGAAACACTGTTTAATAAGTATGAGCATCAGTGAAAATTTATGTTAAAAAAGTTTGATCTTATCTACAAAACGAACAAAAGAGAACATTATCACCTCAGACACCCACTTTCTTTACATGAACGTCTGTAAACACCGTGAAGAACAAACACTGAAAGAGATTTAAAAATAAGGTATACTTTGTTAGGAATACGTTATCTACTGGACGCGAAAGGAAGTGAAATAAATAACTTTTGAAAAACAAATCAGCTCGAAAATCTAATATATTGTGTTCAATAAACTCAAGTTGGCTGAATTTTACTATTTTATTTACTATTAAACATAACTTATTGCAGTTTCTTCTTATTTAAGGGGTTATCGTTTTCAGTACGATGAGAATCTGAGGTACTAAATGAATAAAATGCAAAATGCGGAAATAAAAATATTTGGTTATCTTAAGTTAAGTTTTATTTACTCTCAAAATGAAACAATATAGTAAACCCTGCCGAAGTGCATCTAGTGATAACAAGTGTCTTTCTATATTTAATAAAAGTTCGCCTGAGATTTCCAGTGTCACAGCAGTAGACTAAGAGACTTATAATGATAAAATTCGCGGGTCAAACATTCGCTTTTAATACAAAAGATAGTCTAATGCGATTTTTCTCTTTTTATCTGTGTGGATAACAAATGGGAAAGACATTATCATAACACACATTTAAGGTTTCATCACTTGTTTTCTTACATGTGATTTTTATTTTCGTTTCTAAACAGTAATAAAGAGGATATATTTATTGGACGACTTTTCCAACTGTCCACCATTTTTCCATGGCTTCTTCAATCATCAATGATCATACTTTTTGTACATCTAACTTCACGACTGAACCGATAACAGTTGATGATGAACCAGATGTGAGAAGATTCTTGCAACTCAGTTTAGCTGTTCTTCTCTATATCATATTTATTTTTAACATTATATATTGTTTAATGTTTGGAATTTTGTTTGGATTAACAGTACGTTTAAAATCATCGCATTCGATCATACAAATGATTCACACCGAATTTAGCAAAACCACAAAAAATGCTATCCACATTACAATATCATAAAATCTACAGAAATATGAGAGTTTGAATTATAATATTGATAACTATTCTTCTTTTCAATATGTTTACTTTTGACAACACATATTCTATATTGTTTAGAATTTGTTTGGACTAACATTAGCTTTGAAATTTTCACATTCGATCGTAGAATTGGTTCACACTTGTATTTATAACGCCTGAAGTAAAGATGTAAACCACGTTATCTGGTCATTCTAAAACAATCACACTTTTTAGTATGAAATATTGAATTTGAAGTAACAGCAACAATTATGATCCTGAGAGACAAAAACTATTCCGTATTTGACCAGATTGTATGTAAATAAAAATCTCCGTCGTTTTGGAATAGAGAATTTCTTGATTAAAAGTTATGTTGGATGCTTAATGAAATGGAAAAAAGTTGAAAAACAAATATTACCAGATTTATTTCATGAAGGTATCTTTAATTCATAACAGTTTTTGTTGTGTATCATCCTTCTAGTTTTCCGTGACGAAAGCTTAAGATAAATATTATATTCCGAAAACATTATTGTGAGTTTTTTATTACATTTGATTAATGATGTTACACAGGTATCTCTTAGTTTGTCCTCTGAAATACCCTAACGACCCTTGAGAGAAATAAAACATAACTTCTCAACTGACCTTTCTCCTGGAATAAGAACATATCTTCAAGTGTCAGTTGTATTCCTTGAATTTTTTTATATTGGTCAACAAAAGACTGCTTTGTTCCACATACCAGGAATGAAAAACCATCCAGAATAAGCTTGTTTTTTTGAAGGAAATTTATCAATGTATGTCTTAAATACATCGAAAGAATATGATAAATCTCAAGTCTTAAGTTACTCTTTGACGAAGAGTGGGATTCACCGTTACGTTATAAGGTGCTACGGGTACTTGAACCAGCAACTCTTATATAACAAATAGAACGTCATCACCAATCCACGTCTTGTTCTCCCTAGGCAGTAAATAACAAACTATAAATGTTAGAGTTTTACTGTTAAATAAAAAACTGTGTAGGAAGATTTTTACAAAATAAAAACTGTGTAGTTTGGCTAATTAATGTTCACTCGTGGTTCAGCGGTTAATTTTGGATTTATACACTTAAAATAATAAGATTATATTACAAACAAATAGTTCAATGTGATTTTATTATTAAAAAAACACGCACTAAAAAAATAAAGTTAGTTGCTATACTTCTGCTGATAAATAAGAAACTAATAAAGTATATTTCTACCAATAAATAATAAACTGTTAAGACTCATTGAGACTTCTATTCAATATTACTGCCAAATTCTCTGATTTCCATTAATTTTAACTTCCAAAATATGTTTAGATACATTAATTTATTTCACATCACAAAGAACTTTGACAGTTTGGCCTGTTTGCAGCTATATATATCCAAATATATTTTTATTCAAGCATAACTGTGAATAAATATATTGATTTTAATGTACATCATAATCTACATTTAGAAAGTTAAAATAGTCTAAAGATAAACATTAGTGACAGTCAATCCAATTTTGTGAAAAAGTCAAACCGTTATAAAGAATGCATTACCATCTATCTTTTAGAGATATAACTAAATGCAATACAGTTTAAAATATTCGTAAAGTAGGAGTGTATTATACACATGAAAACAAATGAAGTTTTAATAAACCGTGCTTTTAATGTTTTAAAGAAACTAATTCATATTTAATTAAATATATTTTCTATATATAAAACAATAACGGAAATATCTGAATATTTAGACCTTTAATTATAATAATAATAATGTTTATTTTTCAATTCAGTGAACTTCGAAAAATACTCAACACGTTTTGGAATCTCAGTAAAGATATAATGTTATGTTTCTCTACATTAATAAGCTGGATGTTTCAAAATAATAAATGTAAGTTAAATAAAATGATCAAATTGAAATTATAAAATAATAACAAAGAAAAATGTTTTATTCATCAATGGTTTTGTTCGATGAGAACTAATTTTGTGGTTAGTTATGTCAACATGTAAGGATAAATACAATGTATCAGATTTGTTCCAACAATATCGTCTTCATGTTCCTTTACTCTAATAGATAGAGATCCTTTGGTTTGATCAGTACAAACCAAGACACAGGTCAATGGTTGGAGTAAAGCTTATTGATTGACTAAAAAGTTAGTTTAATTTTATTCCGTCTTGTTTGTTTGTTTGTTTAAAATAATGCACAAAACAATACAAATGAGCTATCTGTGCTGTGCCAACAACAAGTATCTAGTGTGTGGATCCACAGACATACCATTGTTTCACTTAAAACACAACCTGCACTTATCAGTGATGTCGAGAAACCCACTTGTTGAGAATTTTATATCCAAAAACGGCTCGTTTGGGTTCAGAAAATATTTTAAAATATTTTAAATATTTTTCTTAACTTACCTTACCCAATGCACTAACATCACTTTTTAACTTCCCTAACACAATACATTGACTTGACTTCTTAACTTACCTGACAGAATACACAAACTTGACTTCTTAGCTTACCTAACACAATTCACTGACTTCACTTCTTAACTCATCTAACACAATACACAAACTTGACTTCTCAACTTACCTAACACAACACAGTAACATCACTTATTAACTCATCTAACACAATAAACTGACTTGACTTCTTAACTTACCTAACACAATACACTAACTTGACTTCTTAACTAATCTAACACAATACCCTAACTTGACTTCTTAACTCATCTAACACAATACACTAACTTGACTTCTTAACTGACCTAACACAATACACTAACTTGACTTCTTAACTTACCCAACACAATACCTTAACTTGACTTCTTAACTCATCTAACACAATACACTAACTTGACTTCTTAACTTACCTAACACAATACAGTAACTTGACTTCTTAACTCATCTAACACAGTACACTAACTTGACTTCTTAACTTACCCAACACAATACACTAACTTGACTTCTGAGCTTACCTAACACAGTACACTCACTTTAATACTAAACTTATTTAACACACCACACAAACTTGAGGCCCGGAGTGTTAAAGCGTGCGCTTCGTAATTTCAGGGTTGCTGGATCGCGCCCGAGTCGCGTCAAACATGCAAACATGCTCGCCCTCCCAGCCGAGGGTTCGTTATAATATGACGGTTAATCTCACTATTTGTTGGTACAAGTGTATCTAAAGAGTTGTCGGTGAGTGGTGATACCTATCTGCCTTCCCTCTAGTCTTGCACTACTAAATTAGGGATGGATGTGTGTAGTGGGCTAACAACCTATTCACTTAAATGCCTGTTCATGAAACCGCAAGTGATTGCGGCCCTATGTTCCTTGAGGGAATCGAGTGGTAGATGATGATGATGGTGACACAAATTTGTCTTCTTAACTTATCTATCACACAACACTAATATAAAATAGAAAAAATGGACATTTAACGGTAAAACATCGCACTTGTTTAAAACGAACAAAGAAAGCGGGCAAAGAAACATTTAACCTCCACATCACAGGCTACTTAACCCCTAACTTGTACTGTTGAGGAGAGAGGCTGCAGTCTTCCCCCAATATAACAGAATTTTCTCTCAATAAATAACTTTACAAGGTACCTAAAACACTGTTCAGATAACTAACCTAAAGATATCAACCAGATGTACTGTCGACCGTGAATAACACAATTCACTAAATCTGCTCCTCCCTTAGGATCACTCTGAGACGTAAGAAATGTACCGGGAATATTTGGGAAGAAAACTATTTCAAACACACTGCTATAAACTTTTTAAAGGACCAGTAAGAACTTAAAAATAAGTTACCCACTAAAAGTGTAAATGGGTACAAAACAATATATGTTTTTAAAGGTATAGCACGTCAGCTTAAAACCTGGAAAAATGTGACATCACAAAACTCTGTTTCACAAGAATATGTAAATCTTTCATGTTCAAAATTACAGAGGCTAGTTCCACAGTAAGATGTAAAACTAAATAATAATACCTTAATGTTTCTGATTTTTACGATCAACTTTACTTAAAGGAGATTATGAAGATAAGTCCACTTACTGACTCAGGACAAGAGAACACCAATGGATGACAGCAACAACTACAGATTAGTCGTTCACAAATACTTCAAAAGATGACGCCACCTTAGTTCGATGTTAATTATTAGAAGGGAAAGGTAATTTTACCCTCCGGGAAGTCTCATGCAGTTAAAGCATGCTTCTCATGTTATGTAAATACCATGTAAATGTTTTGTAAACGACAACATGTCGTATTGTGTTTAAATTTTCCTTTCTATTATTTATATTTCCATATTTATATTACTGTTTCAAAGTTTAAACCAATAAAATATGTTGTTATTCATTTAAAATAACATTTAGAAATTTTTAGAATTACGTAGATCAATCAATTGACTACAAAAGGAATGTTGGCGGCCTAGTGTCTAGACGACAAGTATCGTGCAAGAGCGGACATTTCTCTGGAATGTTGGGAGGTTACGCGATGGTTCGAGAAAAGAGGCCTACAAATATATAAACAGACGAAAATGTGAGGAAGAAGAAGAGTCATTAGTTTTTATTCGAAGAAAAGAAAAGTCTGTCATTCGTTTGAGAAAGTTTAAGTGTTTGCTGTGAGTTTATTCAACTTGAATTTGTGACTGAAGCTAGATCTACAGAAGCTGTGATTTTATTTCGTCAATCTCTACGATTTATTCGAATTACTGGTTGTACTGAGAGTCGTCACGTACGGACTATTTAGGGGAGACTGGGAAAATTGGAATGCGGCAAGTTTGAGACGTTCATCAAGAAGCACCGTAAAAAGAACTTCGTCATTCTCCATTCAAACCTCGGTATTTCTTCGTGGGACCAAATTCACACCCTAGACCGGAATTTTGGATTTCTGATCTGAACTTTTGGACTTTCATTCTAGATCATTATATTAGATACAGGCCAGTATCATTTTGTGTTGTAATTAATTTTGAAGGTTTGAACTTAATATCTGTCATTGTTGTTATGTAATTTATGTTATATCTGTTACATACATAATAGTTTGTTGTAATAAATTATACAAGCTGTTACCTGTGTTTTTCTGTTGTGTTTGGTCTACGAAAACATAAAACATAAAAAACGGTAACACCTTAAATATCAACAAACAAATAGCAAACAAAAATGTGGACAAATATTAAAAGTAAACAAAATATTCACTTGTAGAAAAGAATTGTTTTCAATTACATCACAGAACAATAGAATATATCGTGTTCAATTACTTTTGTTTTAGGAACATAAATCCAATTAATTATGATACATTTATATCAGTCTTGCTATTCATTCGTAAATTTGTTTAATTATTTTCTAAAAATGTGCTAGAAGGCAGCTTTATAGAGGAATGAAATTTCAGTTTCTTCTAAATTAATATGTGAAATCAGTAAAGTACATGTTATTGTAAACTGATGAATTTACACAAGTGTGATACGAGCATTTAACTTACAAATTACTGGATATAGAATTAATAACAACATAGTGTTCTACTGAATATTAAAATAAACGTGTTTAATGTAGAAACATAAAAAAACCAGTGTATTTCTGTTTAAGTATCTTTTGACATACAAATCTATTTCTAGTAAGGAAATTCATTTTTATTTTTTCGTAATATGAGTCAATATATGTGTTTATAATTCTAGAAATGCTGAAATTGGAATGCTACTTGGAACTGTTGGTCAGACATATCTAGCTTTTGTATAAACTGTAATCTGATCTGAGAAAAAAACTAGGTTAATGTTGCTTTGACTGTAGTAATCTTACCCAAATATATCAATTATGTTCTTTATTTTAACTAGCACGGGATGAGACCAAGTAAAAATGAATTTATAAACTATTTTTCAGATTCTAACGATCAATTAATTTGTGGTTAAGTTTTAAAGTTTGGCCTTTTCTCCTATGTGGGAAATTGAAGGAAAGTTTATGAACTAGAATAATAACCCCTTCCTACATTCGCAACAATTAAGGTACAACCATGATGACCGATTTTATAAAAAGAACGAATATTTGAGCATGATATTCTGATATTATCGCTGCTGGTTCTAGCTGTGTGTTAAGACCGTTACACATTGTCATATACCTTGGTGACTAGATGTAAAATTTTTTTCGATGTAATAAAATTTGTATTTATTTGTCGGGCAGTCATGAAATTGTTTGTTATTAAAACTCTTGGGGCTGTCCGTTTATATGCAAAAGACAGAACTTACTATATGAATTTAGTAAAGTACACGATGTATGAAACTGATGAAGGAACACGTGTTTTACATGTAACTAACTTATAAACTACGTAATATATAATTAGCAACGATATCGTAATTATCTCAACATTAAATTAAAATTGTTGAATGCAGAAAAACAAAGGATTAATTTCTTTGTGTTGAAGTACTGTTTGATATGCATATCAATTTATAATAACGAATTGTTTGTTTGTTTTTTTCTAATTTAGCGCAAAGCTACTCGAGGGCTATATGTGCTAGCCGTCCCTAATTTAGCAGTTTAAGACCAGCCACCGCAAACTCTTGGGCTACTCTTTTACGATCGAATAGTGGGATTGACTAAAACATTATAACGCCCCCACTTCTGAAAGGGTGAGCATCTTTGGTGTGACTTGGATTCCAACCCGCGACCCTCGAAATACGAGTCGAACGCCTTAACTCGCTTGGACATGCCGGGCACCCGATAACGAATATCTGATTTTTATTTATGTATTGTGCAGTCATGAAATTGTTTGTTATCAAAACTCTTGGGACTGTCCGTATTAACATTTTTATATTGTACCTGTTTCAAATCACAGGAACATATATAATTTTTAAAACATATAATATATGAATTATAAAATTAGGTTTTTATCATACCCTTGAAATGACTTCACAATAAACAAAACAAAGTGGCGAAAAAAGAAAGAACAACATACGGTAACGAGTTATGTTTTTTTTTTATTTCTTCAATGCGATTAAACATGAGGACACATTACTCTTTTCATTTTTCCTTCAAGTAACACAGAATATTGCGTGTTTCAACCATTACAATATTATTATTAAATTGTGGATATTTTCTTTTTCAAAACATTCTTTCCAAATTATGCTCAATGTCCAAACACATTACAATAAACAGCACGTCTATGTTTCGGCGTGCGTTGTCTTGATCCAAGTTGTATAATTCTTAAGTTGTCTGGGATGTGAAAACACAACCTTCAGTGATCATGAACTTGAAAAGTAATTGATTGTCTACTTACAACACATTGGTAGGAATTATACAATGATCCCAAGATGGCTGTTTTAGTGATCAGAAATAAGAAAAAATGTTTGTTTTAAAACAAATTGGATAATTATAAACAATTTGGAATTACTCGAAAGAAATAATGTGGTCAGAGTTGATGAAATAGTTTAACATACTAGTGCTGGTCGTCAGGATTACATCTTCGTAACTTTTGTTACCTCCAGAAAAACAACAAATAATATACAATACATCAGGTATCAGATGTTTGCACCTGAGACACTAAACTGAGTAAATATATCCAGGCTAAATAATGAAGTTTACGTTCACACACTAATAAACTCAAGCTATTCACAAATAGACATAAACCTTAAGACTTCATACGTATAATAAATGTGCCCACAAATATGTATGAGAACTATTAGTTTCTGTCAGAACGCTTCTATATCGTATATTTTCAAGTGAAAAATAAAGTCGAGTTATTATATGTTACCTTTGTGAAAAGTGTTGTGTTAACGTGAAACTAAACCAATTTAGTCTCTACCTGTAGATCTAGCTATCTTGATAGGCACTCAATTGAGTGTTTCGAATTCGCTTTCTAAAATATTTGTTAATTAGCTGAATAATTAGACGCCCTCGTATTATCTCGAGTCTCGTAAGGTTCTGTTTAGGTTTGTGAATTATATATCATGTAGTGGTTTGTTTTTGTACTGATACACAGATGTAAAAGTATTTTTCACATAACTTCCTAACCAATAAAAGAACGCATAGATTACTTGTTCAGTTGTTTAAATGTGATATGTTCATTCTTGTTACTTGATTTTATTCGTTTAAGAAGTTTATAACAAGTTTCATTAGTTAGTTACAAAGCGATACTGTTTATCTCAGGATAGAAAATGGCGTACATTAATATAAGTACAGGAAATCATACATTAGAAGGTGTTGTGTTTCGTTATTTTTAAAATCATATGAAATTGTCACATGGAATATCGACATGTTTGATTAAAGCTAAACGAGATGTATCTGCGATAACTTTCTCTAAGTGAGAAGTATAAGACCAGAGATAAGGCAGTTGGTCATCACCACCCACCACTGACTCATGGGCTACTCTTTTACCAATGAAATGTGGGATTTACCGCCACGTCATAACGCCCCTAAGGCTAAAAAGGCGAAAGTGTTTGGTGCAACGGTAAAACGAAAGTAAATAAAAGCGATACGTTCTATCCATTGTTCTTTGCTGTAAAAGGACAGAATTTTCTTTGGATTACTTGTTTAAACTCCAATAATGAACTGATAAAAGAGACAAGAAATATTTGTTGTCAGCATTAGGGAAAACATGCTTGGTGTCTTGCTAAAGAACTGGTATTGACTACAATGCCCAGAAACTTTTATTGAAGCTTAGATTTACCAAACTAAATAAACGATGCTTTGATGGACGTATTCTCACGCAGCGATATTAGTTATATCTGCTTGATGTTAAATGACAAAGGATGAAAGAAAGTAAAAATGGAGTTGATAAACCATTTCTAGGATCCAAGCCATGAGTCCCTTGTGGATAAATGTTTGCGTCTTAATGTTTGCTTTTTTCCAGTGGGTAACTTTGAGGTAAGCTTAAGAACTAGAACAATGGTACAACCACTATGATCAATGTAGTATAAAGAACAGGGATGACGGTGTGAATGAACTCATTACAAAATAAAACAGATGATACTGCCTTTTATTTCTGGATATTTTCAACAATGCTAATATTGCCTCGTTTACAAACAGTAATTGACGGTAGGTATTAAAGGAAACACATTAATTGGTGTTTCGCATATTACATCTGTTATTGGAGAAATTACGTAATTGCTTTATTTATATTGCTCAGTTAAGTCCTTAATTTCTCCATTTTGCTTAGTTTTAATGAATTTTAAATCAAGTTTCGAGTTTAATAGGTCTACATTCTCATCCATCTAGTTTAAAATAACGTCTCTATTTAATCCACTTCTCTAATCACAGTTTAAATCATATGTGTGCATTGGTTGAATTTTTCTGGTTTGTTCACTGGTAGTAAAATAATAGTAAACTATTTCGACATTCTAATTATGAAAAACACATAAGCATAGTTACTTATTGATACACATCGTGAAATGATGAGAGTTGTTTACCACAATACATATTAATAATACATGTCTAGCTTATTTCTTTGAAAAACAGAATGAGGAGTCGTAACTGAGATAAACTAAAATATGTTGAGTATTTTACGATTTACACTTGAATGAAAAATAAATATTTTTATTATTATTAAAATATTAAATATTTAATTATTTCAGAAATTATTTTGTAAAACTGTTCCATTAGTGTATATATACAACTCCATTTCAACATACAACCACTTGTAAGAAAATTACTCAAACAACACACCAGTATCACAAACTTTGAATCCACTGTTAAAATAAAACTTAATTATCTTTGAATTAAAAGAACATGTTGTTACATTTTTTATGTGGACTGAACGCAACAGAAAGACACAAATAGCACCTTGTATAATTTATTATAATGATCTACTTATGTGATAGACACAAAATAAATTATCCAATATCAATAACAGATATCCAGTTTCAACCATGAAAACAACTTACAATACAAAAAGGTACTGGCCTGTGCTTAATAATATGATCCACAATAAGTGTCCAAATCCGAAATCCAAAGTTCTAATCTAGGCGGTGAATTTAGACCCACGGCGAAATTTTCGAAGTTTGAATGGGTAATTTCAAACAAAAATTCACAGTCCAATTCGTATTGACTTTTGGTATAATCCGTAATCCGACTGAATTGTAAAGATTGACGGAATAAAAATTTCACCGCTTTAGTCGATCTAGCTCTATTCACAAATTCAGTTTAAACTTTCTCAAACGAGACAAACTTCTTGATCCGAGTAAAAATGGATGATTCACTTCTTGACCCGAGTAAAAGTGGATGACTCTTTCTCTCGCATCGCCGTCTGTTTATATACTAATCGCGTAACTTCCCAGAATTCCACAGTACAAACACCGGGCCAATACAAGTGATCAATCTACCTAGTTTTAAAAATTTCTACATGAATAATTCTAAATGAATTTTAATTAATTCCAAAATGTTATTTTAAATTTAACTGGTTTAAACCTCGAAAATATAAATAATAGATATGGGAATTCAAACACGACATTACATCATATTTACATAACATATACATGATATTTACATGACATTTACATAACACTCTCGACATGGTTGTCGTTTACATAACATTTACATGACATTTACATAACACTCTCGACAACACTTACATGATATTTACATAACACATGTACAAACTTTCATCTTCTTTTGTATCGTACTCTCCAAGTTTTAATAAATCTTAGAATAACGATATGTTGGTCTCTTAGTCTTCCATCCTGATAAAAAACGTATTAAAAAGTAGATATGTAAACCGTTAAGAATGTTGTTTACTAGCTTGTTAACTATGTAGCACGATGTAGCTAATTTCATGCTATTGTACACTATTTTTCTTTGGCGTATCCCACCATTTCACATGTATTTAATAATATAGACGCAGAAAACTATCTGTGCTAACCGTCCCTTATTTAATAGGGAAAATAGAAATAGTAGAGGAAAAGAGGTCTAGTTATCACAACCCATCTTCATTTTCTGATCTATTATTTTGTCATTTCAAAGTGAGACTGACCGTTACATTATAACGCTGAAATGGCGAGTATGTTTAATGTGACGATAATTTAAACCCGCGACCCGCCAATAACGATTCGAACTCCCAAACTACTTGGTCGTTTCAAATAGGAGGTGATAAATTTTTACTAATGCTTTAACTGAGATAAGGGTTACTTTCCACTGAAAATGTTTGGTTGATCGTGTTTCTCTGTAATACCCTCTTGTATTAAGGTTGCAATTACTTTGATAGTTCAGATAGAGATTTGTACCAGCTTGTATGAGTTGAGAGCTCTAGAATTGTGGGATACCTATGGGTATCATCATGATTGTTTCTACCTTTTCCTGCAGCCACCAACACTTATACTGAGAATACAGACGAAGGCCTGTCTAGATAATATATGATTACATTATGAAATGGTTAGTTTCAACGAGCGTAAATAATCATGAAAATTATATCGTTGGAAGTAAGTTGATACACCTGACTTTTTCTTATGTGTTCATAAAACTAACCACAGAGTTTATATTGATCAATCAAAGCATTCGATGAATCAAACCTCTTTCACCGGCGTTACACCAGAAGATCAGTAGAATTAATTTCATTCTTCAGAAAAATCTCAACAATAAAGTGGGATCTGGATTCAACACTATTGAGCAGTATTATCCATTTCTTTTGTCAAATTGAAAAGTGGACATTGACTGTTTTTGGACCTGTACCAATTTAAACTTAGGTGGTCAGTTTTACCTATCGAGACTGATAGGAATGTTATATTTAGTTGAAACTATGATATTTTTTATGTTAATAATGTAAATCAATTTTTTTTTAATTTTAACGAAGTATTTTTCCTTCTTTATTAGTTTATGAATACAGGTTGTACATTTTGTTCAATTTGCACTTATTATTTTGAAATATCTAGCGTTTTGAAGAGAAACACAACAAATGTCGTAACAAAGATACTGTAAAATATTTAGATTTGTTCAAGAATTACAACGGATTCCAAAAATAACAAAAAAATTATTATTGATTAAGGTTAAAATATTTAATTATTTCAGTTATCATTTCATGAAGCAGTTCTCTTACTGGATAGATTCAAAAACATATTGACATACAACCACTTGTAAGTGAACTGTTCTTCACCACCATCACACACTTTGAAACCACTGTTCAAATAAAATTTAGCTGCCTTTGAATTTAAAGAATTTCTACAAACTTATATCTTCTTAAACTCTTCGTTTTCACCAACTTCTCTCCATTTTTTCACCATCGACTTTCCTTTTCTACGACTTCGTAGAACTTTCCTCATAAACTTCCTTGCCAAACGTCTTTCTCCACTCGCTGTTGCTATTAGAACACCTCCAGTTTTTCTTACCAGGAATGTGTGGTTATTTTCACGTGACCAGGCGATGGGGCTAATTAGATCCACACTATAATTGTTGTTGAATTTACTGTTAAACTTGGGTACTAACAGACATGACGTTCCTATGGCTATTATAATTCCTAACGTAATACCGATGATAACTGAGATAAAAATGCTTAATGTCAACATGTAAGTTGTAGTGATGACGAATACTACAACAATCTAGGTTCTAACGTTTCCAAACATTTCAGTTAACTGGTAGGAAGCAAAGTTCTGTAAACGTCAATAGGAAGAAATATCGAATATCTTGTACATCATCAGTGGTTAAATACTCAATCATTAAGTTGGAAACAGACTATTTGTTAATAGTAGTTGCTGAGGAAGCCATGATTCATTTGGAGCTACAAAAACGATGTCTTTTCGGGTTCTAGATAATATTAAAATAACATTTGTTCTTATTACTAAACGTCAATTAATATACACTGTATGGGAAAAAGCATGTGGACATCCTTCTAATTAGTGGATTCGGATATTTCAGCCACATTTATTTTTAAAAGGAACATAAAACCAAACATACAGCCATGTATTCTCCATCGACAAACGTTGGCAGTAGAATGGATCGTACTGAAGAGCTCAGTAACTTATAACGTGACACTGTTAGAGGATACCATCTTTTAAACAAATCAGTTCGTCCAACTTCTGATTTACTGAAGCTGCTCCTGTCGACTGTCACGTTTAGGAAGAACAACAGCTTAACCAGTAAGTTATAAACCACAAAGCTCACAGAACGAGACCACTGAGGGTTGAAGCGCGTAACGCGTAAAAATCGTCTGTCCACAGTTATAAGAACTGTGCGTCAAGAGAGTCATGAATTGGGTTTTCATGGCCAAGTAGCCGATCACGAGCGTAAGATCACAATACCAAGGGTCGAGTGGAGTGGTGTAAAGCACACCACCATTGGACTCTACAGCAGAATAAATGCGATTTCTGGAGTGATGAATAACGCTTCACTTTTGGCAGATTGGTGGACAATTCTGGGCTTGACGAATGCCAGGAAAACAATACCTACCTGAATGCATAGTGCGATCTGTAAAGTTTTCTAAATGACCAATAACGGGCTCATGTTGTTGTTTTTTTAGTTTGGGCTGGGCTCAAAAGTCCCAGTGAAGGGAAGTCTTAATACTATAGCATACAATGACATTCCAAAGAATTGTGTGTTTTTAACTTTGGGGCAATATTTTGGGAAAGGCACTTGTTTGTGTCAGTAAGACAATGCCCCCGTGCACAAAGCGAGGTCCATAAAGACATGGTTTGCATTGGTAAGTGTGGAGGAACTTGACTTGCCTACACAGAACCATGACCTCAACGTCATCGAACACTTTTGGGATGAATTTGATCGCTGGCTGGGGATCAGCTCTTCTCGCCCAGTGTCAGTGCCCGACCTTAATAATGCTTTTGTGGCTGATAGTAGCGAATTCCCACAGCTATATTTCGAAATCTAGTGCAAGGCCTTCCAAAAAGAATGGTGGCTGTTATAGCAGCGAAGTGATACCAATTCCATATTAACGCCCTTAGTTTTAAAATGCGATGTTCAACAAGCACATAAGGGTGTGCATATAATTCTGGCCATGTTGTGCGTTTGAGCTGTATATATTATTAATTTATTGCAAAACATCTAACCGATGTTAAGTTTTACGTCAAGTTAATTGTAAAAGTTACCTCAAATTACCAGTAAAGTACGCTAATCATCTGGCCATATCACCTTACTGTGGAGATGGCTCCAAGAGAAGATGTGGAGGATTACTTAATTCCTTCATATGTTTAAATGCACTTTTATTTCTTTGAGGATTCGCGTAATGTTGAAAAGAATTCTTAGAAAAAATTATTAATTGGGACGGAAGCAAAAGTGATTACGTGCATCAATCATCCCGACTATTTTATGACTTCAAGACTCATGAAAAATAAAAAGGTGAGTAGGGTACTTTCGGCTCTTTTTAAAATTTATCAAAATTTATTATTATAGGGCATAAAATCTGTAGTTATCTCGAAATACATAGCTGCTAAATGAAATACTAAAAAAGAAAGAATTCGGATTTAAAACGTTAAAATCAGGGATTTGATTCCCTCAGGTGAACTCAGTAGACAGCGTGACATGGTTTTACTATAACAAATAAAGCCCTGAGATTGTATAAATTATGAAAATATGTTATGTTAGAAAATAATTCCTTAAACAAATTTTCCAAAAATGTAATATTTTCATAAACTTATATGTTTAATTAAACGGTTAACAATGATCAGTGAAAAAAATTCGACATATATTATCTTGTATTTCACATTTTGTTTTCTTTTTGTCTGAAAAAAGTTACAGGGTTTATCAATTAAAGCAAGAAATTCTCAGAAAATATGCTGCAAAGCATCTTTTCAACAGAAATTCTCGGAAAATATGCTGCAAGTGGTAAGTTGAAGAAATTAATCTATTTTGGCTGAAAATCAACACGAGCTTAATACATGAATGAATAGCGTTTTAACTTAAATGATTACATGTTAAAATCTTGTAAAATCTATCGATTTCTTTGAGAAATATATTGATAAATTTACCAAAATAAATCAAGCTTGTTCTGGCTGGTCCTCTCACTCATAATATCAGAAACATAGCAGTCTTATATTGATCAATATAAGAAAAATGAATGAATCTAACTGACCCTTGATGATATTGTTCTTATTCCAGGAAAAAGGTGTTGAGACATTATGTTTTAATTTTCTGGGGTATCGTTAAGGTATTTTTAGGACA